>CAUYPK010026453.1:0-23509 GCA_963574355.1 Loris lydekkerianus | reverse complement strand
AAGACTCCCAAAGCTGGGACAACCTAAGACAGGATATGGAGAGGCTGCATGGTGGATTACATTCATAGTACCCAAAGACGGGTAAGATCACTCTGCGTTCAGTCAACCTAAGACAGGGACCAAACCATTGATGTTTGTATCTCCATGACAGGTAAGACTGAAACTGCAAGAGCAGGCACCTAAGACAGGGGCTATGTTTATCCGCCATACAAAAAACAAAAGAAGGAATTTTTGGACCCTGCCATGTGCCTGAGGCCTAGTGCAACTTCCTGAGCCTGACTAGAAGCAGATCCATCGAGCTACTTCCGCGTAGCAACGACTCAGCAAGGCCCGGCCTGAAACTGCCTCTACCTAGATACAGCCAATGTGGTACCATGCCACGGGCCCGACCCTGTCACTCACCTCTTCCCCTGCCTTCTTTCCCTGCCCCATTCTCCACAATAAAAAAATAAATAAATTCAAAAAAAAAAAAAGAAAAAAAGAAGTCCTAAAGACTGGCCTCTACCACAGATAGTTTGAGAAGTGCTGGTGTAGTACATTTGATGACTTTCATAGTGGTATTTCTTACCTACCTTTAAGAATCCATAGAGAATAACTGACAAGCAACTGGAAAGACCAAGTGAAACAGCAGTTTTAAAATACAAACCCTTGTGACTCCATCAAAATTTGTTAGAGGTACTTGAGCTCCTTCTTCCACCCTAAGTGAACCTTCTTCACAGCCTGAGTACTCCACACCTGCCTTCCCTCAAACGACACATAAGCTGTGTCGGGGCCCATGCTGGGCTTATGGAGCTGAAGGGGGAACATCCAGTGTGGCCCTTGCCCTCACAAAGACACTGTTACTCAGGAGAGGTGTCATCTCCTGGTTGCTACTGCCCTTAGAGTTTTATCACTCCCTTCACTTCCAAAACTTGCTCTTAGAAAAGCTGATACTGACTGCAGTGTTAAAGACAATTTTACTCTTGCAAGAAGAGAATGTGCAAAATTGTACTTCTACTTATGATGTGAAAGGGAACATGTAGGAAGGTTCGGATGAGGTGGGGAGGTCCGCCCTGCTCAGAGATTTATCCAAGCTCCTCCCAGAGTTACTCCCTCCTTCCCAAAAATGCATCTCCATGCACTGTCTACAAATTCAAAGACCACGGCCTTGAAGGGGGCATGGCCTAGCTCCATCAATTAAGAGTCATATTAGGATTAGGCCTTTCTAGACCTATTAGGCAATTTTCTCAGAACATTCTTACTCAACACTTCAGCTACTATGCCCAAAACATCAATCCCCAAGTTTCTCAATTTGCTCCTTTTCATTGCAGAGAGAAAAGTCATTCATTTTTTATCCCAGTCACTGCCAGTTTCTTTCCCTTTAATTCCATAGGAAGTCCTTATGTTCATGTCATTCCAGGAAATACAGTAGACTCCAAGGAAAGCTTCGTTCTTTTATGGATGAAGGACATCTTGGAAAAGTAAATAAAGTAGATGACTAAGTGTAAAACATTCATTAAAGTTTTCTCCAAACATGTTTTGTATGGGGAAAAAATGGTTTGGCTACAGAGAATGATTGGTATGTCAAGAATTTCATTTCAGGCAAAAAATTTTATTAGAACAAGCCTCGGTTTCTACATATTGGTTTTGTTCAGATGATGTAAAGCAAGATAAATAGAAAAGAGAACTCCGAAGGCTGTTATCTGCCATGCAGCGCTTCCATTGTGAGTACAGATAATGGCAGGGATATTTTTTTCATTTCCTTGGGTGCCAAATCTCAATTTCACTACACACGATGCCCTTTACACCATGGCTGCTGTGGACGCTGCTCCAGCAGCTCAGAAGATCTGAACAAATAATCAAGCAGTTTGTCTCTCAGGAGTAGGAAATATGCTCTTATCCTGCAACTCAGTCACTTGTATGTCTTCTTGCAAGGAACCACTGAAGTGTTTGTCACAGTCCAGAACACCTCGAGAATGAAAGTCACTTTAAAAAATAGAGGCATCTTGCCCTGTTACTAATTCCCCAGATATGTAATTACTCAGAAATATTTTGCGAAAGGAAAGAAGAATGATAGCAGTCAGTAATTAAGTCCGTGGGTGTGCATTAGCATACCGCTGTCCCCAAAGGGAGAGACCAGTGGTTGATGTCATGTGACACTCCAGCAGCCCCACAAGACACATGTATCTTCTGCATTCAGATTACTGTTTTGCAGGAATGTAAATATACCTGATCAACCTTCAAATTTTCATAGGTGGAGAATTTATTGTAGTCATTGCATAATTGCCAGGGATCTCAGCATTTGAAATACAGAATTTCCACGACAGGGGCGATAGGTGCCAATTGTCCCAACTTAAAAGTGAGAAGGCCTGAATGTTAGTTATAATTTTCTTTGGATCTCTCCAATTATGAAGCAGAGATAGCAACCACCACACAGGAGGTTATAAAGGTACGAGGAGTGGAGATACGGAAGTGCACTTTGAGAAACATGCAACATTCTATAAGCCAGCAGTTCTCAAGCCTCATTAAGTATTAGGGTTCGCATTTCTAAGATACCAGGAGACAGGAGTGCTGCAAGTCTGGGTTGCCCACTTTGAGAATAACTGATAAAAATGATTTGCGTTCAAACTACATTTAACAAGGCTTGAGATAAACTCTGGGGGTATATCTACAAGTCTATCATAAAAGGCTACCAAGAAATATTTCAGTGGGCAGGGCTGAGATCTCCTGGTCACTCTCACCCACATTCATCTCTGCTTCAAACATAGCAGGTAGGCATGTTTTATGTTGGATAACTTTGATAATATTAGAGTTATGATTAACATTTTATTTGCAAGAAGGGTTAAAATCACTGATGTTAAAAAGTATTTATCAAAATGGTGAAGCATCAAATTGTACATCAAAAGATACTTTGTCAAAAGTGTACTGGAGTGTGCAAATTATCCGAGTAATTTGATCAGACAGAATGCCTACACTAAGTATTATGACTTGTCTTCCTCAGCCATCTTTCTTGTCCTAAAAATTTAGAAAATTACAAATTGTCTTATTGAGGGATGTTGAGGCACTCACAGATTTGTCTAAAAGAATCTATAAGGAAAAGAAGATACTAGTTTTATCGTGTCCTTAATATTGAAATACAAATCTAGGTGACAATTTTTAAATATACTTTTTATTTTCTGGGTTTTTGTTTTATGGTATTAAAAAATAAAATGAACTTGATTGAGACAACTGAGTTAGACAAACTTATAATTGATATTAACTATTATAATTTATGGAGAAAATGAATATTAAACAATAATATGAGATGCTTTCCTCTAAACACCAGTGACCAAAATATCTGGATAATATTTACTTAGGCTGGGAAATGTTTAGTGGTATTTTCTTAGCAGATATTTAACCAACAACTTTAATTTACTTAGATTAATATAAGAAATTAAAAGTGAAATGAGATTATACCTTGATTGTAGTTTATAATGCTATTTTCTATGGAGGGAAGTCAGGTTGATTTATAGAAATGGCTATTTCCATACTCAAGGTAAAAGATGTGCAAGAAAACCCTAAGACATTTTATTTTGCTAGGAAAAAGGAAGTTTTCAAATGACCATTGCAATCATGATATAGATGAGAAGCCAAGTTGAAGGGCACCCGTGAGTAAGCTTGAAGCAACATGATCATTGAAAAAAAATATTGATTACAATTGATTAAAATAAATCATATACAAAATTATTATAATTATGATTTATAAAAGCCCACATTGGCCACATTGTTGGCTACTAATGCACCACTTTACTACACTGAAATTGAGAAGTGAAGAAATGTGACAAAGTATTTATCCTATAATTTGTAAATGATCTACATTTCAGAATAACCAATAGTAAATTTATATTTAAAAATTCAGGATGAGTGCTAGTGCTACAAAATCACGCAAAGCAGATGACTGACATAGGAAACAATTATTAAATCAATTCTAAAAGCATTAAATGAAATGTTGGTGATGAACTTCATAGTGGGGAAATCAGGTTGGCCCCACTTGTACCCACTAATCAACTTTAGCATTAAATTAAATTAAAAATGGAACAGGACACTCTGTCTTTCAAGACGCCCTTCAAAATGAAATGAAAAGCATTCATCTAGGGAATATTCATGTCAAATACTGTGTAGAAATCTAATCACTCCTCTTCATCTAATAATGAGATCACGAAGATTAGGAGTAAAGGTGTTTAAAACTAAGTATCTATCAGCCAAATATGGAAATGAAAACATTCTGTTGGACAAGAGAACTATTTTATTCCACTTAGCAACAGCATAAAATATATGAAACAGGCTGCTTTTTAGAGTTAAAAAGAAGGAAGAAATCATAATAATGAGAAGAACTTAACTGAATTCTAATTTGAAAAACTAATTATTATATATATATATATAAAATGTCTATAATTATATAATCATATTTTGGGTGATATGAAAGGAATACTATTAATTTTGTTTTGTGGAAAAATGACATAGTAATCATATTTACTCTTAAAAACTATTAAGAAGACTCCCAAAGCTATTACTTTTAAATTAATTTTTAACCTGATAGATAAAATTGAGTGTATTCATTATGTACAACATGATGGCTTGAAGTGTAAATACAGTGTGTACTCGTTAAATCTAGCTAATTAAAAGATCTATTAGTTCACAAAGCTATCATTTTGCCTGAGAGTACCTAACATTTTTCTCTTTGCATTTTTTTAGGATACAATATATAATCATTAATTATCATTGCCATGTTATAAGATAGATCTCTTGAACTTATTCTTTCCATTCAGTTGTATTCATGTAATTAAGACTAGCTTTCTCCCATCCCCCCTCCTCCCTAACCATGCCGGCCTCTGATAACCACCATTCTACACCCCATTTCTACAAGATTCACCTTCTTAGATTCCCGTATGAGTGAGCTCATGTGGTATTTGTCTTTTCTCACTTGGCTAAATGCATTGAACATAATGTCCTCCAGTCCCATCATATTGTAGCAAATGACCAGGTTTCATTATTTTTAAGGCTGAATAGTATTCCATTGCATGTACACTGTATACTAACTACATTTTCTTTATTCATTTGATGATGAACCTTTAGGCTGACTCCAGATGTTGGTGCTCATGACTAGTGCCGCAATAAACAAGAGGTCAGGTATCTCTGAGAACTGATGTCATCTCCTTTGGCTAAATTCCCATCACTGGTATTGCTGGATCATATGGTAATTCTATTTTCATAATTTTGAGGAATTTCCTCACTATTTTCCATGATGGCTACAATAACACATATTCCTTCTAACAGTGTATAAAGGCTCCCTTTTCTCCACATCCTTGCCAAATCTTATCTTTCATCTTTTTTATAATAGCCTTTCTAACAAAAGTGAGGTGATAGCTCATTGTTTTGATTTACATTTCTGTGATGATATTGATTATTCTTTCATATACCTGATATTGATTATTCTTTCATATATCTGATGGCCATTTGAATGTCTTCTTTTGAGAAATATCAAAAGTTTTTTTTGAATGTGAATTACACCTATCAACATTTATTATATTAGTATGAATATAGCAATTTTAAAAATATTGATTTTTAAATTCTTTGTTAAACAGCAATAATAAAGCTATTATATAGTAACACAAATAATATAGTTTCTGGGAAAACTATATTTTCAAAAAATATATTCAGAAGAATGACATAATTTTATAAATTTGAAAATTGTTAATTTCTGGCTTAATAAAAGAAAGTTGGATTCTCAAATATACTTTTTTATTCAAACTACTGTAATATCTTGTTTTCATTGAAATATATGAAAAAAATGTAGCCTTACAAAAATATTTATTTGGAAAAGGAAGCAGTATTTAATAACCTTTTCAGATAACTTTGAATATTCTTCTTTGATGTAATACCAAAATTTGGTTAAGTATTGATCCTTAAATATGTATTAGCTGAAGTATAGAAGCTGAGTCTATATAAATGATAATTTTCATATTCTATTACATACATAATAAAATCCCTTGGTCTATCTTACATTTTACATGACTATGTTTTCCATGCATGATTTTATATTATCAGACATTGGTCGTTTGAGAAATATTGGTTCACTAAATTACATAGGTTGCCTAACTGTTCACATTATATAATTTTAAGATATAATATCTGTTAACATTAGGGCAGATATCTGAAAAGTCTTTAAGTATTGAGAAGTTGTCAAGCTCATATGATAGATAAACATTTTCCAAAATTCTAATTTTTGCTTGAACGTTTAAACATTTTCATTGGTAGGAAATACAGTCTACTTTTTTCTTGACGTAATGGGCTTACTTGTTTATTTGCAATAAAATTTTGTCTAATACTCGAATCTGTGTATTTGTCATTCTTTCAGGTTAACGTAGTGTCCAATTTTTTTAAGTTGCTATTTCAGTTCATAGTTTACAGTTTAAATAATTAAACAGGTGTTTTTTAGATAGTCATCCTGCTTTGGTTACCAACAGAAGTATTTTATTCAGACTTTCTATTTTGTCATAGAAAATATCAAAGAATAGTATACATAAGGTCAGAAATGTAATGAAATTGATACATTTTACTACCCTACTAATAACATCACAAGTGAAACTACCATCGCATTTTAAAAAAAAATATATAAATGACAGTTTAAAAATAAAAAGTCACTATTGTGCAGTGTAGTGCCCCTGCTTTGATTCTAAGCCAAAACATCCTCAGTTTTACTTAGCAGTGCTGCTGTACTGTCAGGGAAAACACGAATACAGGGAAAAGAGCAGGTAACGTCTGAGTATTAACATTACATGGTATCTGACCTCCTAGTCCCCGTGAAAGCACTAGTCTTTTCAAAATTTCCTTTGATTATCTACCAAATATACAAATAAGAGTGTCATCAGTGGAAAATGTTCATGCAATCAGAAGTTTCCCTTTTTAATTCACCTTTCCCCGTACTTAATGGTTGAAAAAAAGTGTTTAGGCTTACAAAAAAGTTTTCGAAATGAAACTTTCTTCTAGAATTTTAAACTTGAAGGTTTCTTTGAACTTTTATTTCTTTATCTGCAAAACGAACGTGCAAAACTGATTATTATGAGTCTTCTTTGACAAGTGAACAAAATGTTTCTTGGTAGATATTGGTTTACCTATTTCCCACCTAGCAATTCTGCACCAAGGAAAACTCTTACTCACACGCGTGGATCAATGAGTTGACTATTACCTCAGGAACACGACAGGGATAAATCAAAAGAATAATCTGGACCTAAATAACAACACGTGGAGAAAATAAGCGTTTTCCTCCTTACCTTGAGTTCCTTTTCCTCCTTGTAGAAAACATCTCTGAGCTTCCCTGAAACTGTCCACTGATTAGGTTTAATTTTCTTCTCTTGGTTAACTTCCTAATAACTCTGCGCACCCGAATCTAAACACCAATTTTGTATTGTTTTTTTATCTTTTTATTTTTTTCTTTTATTTGTTATTTATTTTATTTATTTGTTGTTTATTTTATTTATTCAAATACTGATTTTTATTTATCACCTCTTTTATACATTGATGTGAAAAGAAAAATCATTGAAGAAACCTACTAACTGAAGTTGAGTATGGAAAAGGAGCAATGAAAAGATTTCATCATTTTTAATCAATTTCCAGAAATTAGACATAGGATATGTTTGACAATCCAAATCCATTTTTTTCTCTCTAAAGTGTCACGAAGTAAACAGAGGCAAAAGAACTGGTAAAAGGGTAAACAAATGTGCAGGATATAAAATAAGTATCCTGCAACCAAGTGTTTACGGCATTTATATATTTTATAGATACATAATTAAAGGAAAGAACTATTATCTCTCATAAATACATACATGTAGCACAAACACTTTCAGTCTAAATCCAAATCCTTTTTTTTTGCATAATAATTAAGGACTCATTTATTATTTCTAGTCAAAACAGATTGAAAAAAGATTTGGGTTCTCAGAATACACACCATCTGCATTCCTAATGACAACAGAAATCAAGTTGGCATACTCGAAACAACGAATTCTTTTAGAAATATGTTTTATTTTAGCAGGCAGTAATGTTATTATGTGAAACATCTAAAAGCGTATGTACCTTTGCAGAAACATTTTTTCTATCCCTGTTTACAAAAGGCATAAATAACTAGGTAATCAATACATTTTCTTCCTTCATGTTAATTTAAAAGAATTATGCACAAACTCTAAGAAAAGTTTTCAGCAAGATGGAATAATTTTGTAAGAGCTTGTACTTCTCTTGGCTATATGTTTAGTAAAAATTACCAGGCGATAGTTTTTTCCTAGCATAAATTTTTGTATAAGAGGCCATTCACCTTTTGGTAAGAGAAAATTTTAATTCACCAGGAAAATTTACAAACTATTTCTAAAATATATTTCAATATGTTTCAATATACTCAATTTTCAGTATAGAGACATTAGACTCAGTCATTCAATAAATCTTTTAGAGAAAATCTCCATACCATCATTTTGTGATGTTTTATATTTATATGTATTTATATATATATATATATATATATGATTACAGTACCACCCTGTTACTGTAATTATAGATATTCTCAAGTTATTTGAGAAAGAATGTTTTACTTTAATTGGCCTTAAGAACCTCCAAAAAAGTGTTGGAAGTTTCATGATCCATCATCATCCATTAGAGATGGCCACTGTCTTTTCTCATCTGTAGGGGTAGATTGTTTTATTTATTTGTGCATTTATTTATTTCAGATTAATATTAGGGTACACATGATTAGGTTACATTGTTTGCATTTATTAGGCAGGTAAAATCCAAGTTGTAGTTAAGTCCTTCACCCAGGAGGTGTGCACATACCCCTACAGTGTACCAGTCAGGTAAGAGCTTACTGAATCCCCCTTCCCCTCGCTTTGAATTTAATTGTGTTTTCTCTCTTGTGGGCCTATAGTTGTTAATCTACTAGTTTCAAATTAATATTGAGTACATGGGACACTTGATTTTCCATTCTGGAGATATCTAACTTGAATATTCTTCAACTCCATCCAGGTAACTACAAAATATTTAAAGTCTTCATCTTTTATGGCTGTATAGTATTCTACAGTACACACATACCCCTGTTTTATAAAACCATGCATGGGTTGATAGGCACTTGGGTTGTTTCCACATCTTTGCAATTGTGAATTAAGCTGCTATAAACATTAAGTAAAAAATGTTCCTATGATAAAATGATTTTTTCTTTTGGCTCGATACCTAGTAATGGGATTGGGGGATCAAATGGAAGGTCTACTTTGAGCTCTTTGAGGATTTTCCATACTTCTTTCCTAAATGGCTATATTAGGTTGTGTAAAAGTGTTCCCTTCTCTTTGCATCCACACCAGCACCTGTAGCTGTGAGACTTTGTTATACGGACCTTTCTCACTCGGGATAGGTGATTTCTCAGGGTGGTTTTGATTTGCATTTCTCTGATGATTAGGGATGATGAGCATTTTTTCGTGTGTTTGTTAGCCATTTGTCTTCTTGGGAGGTTCTGTTCATGTTTCTTGCCTAGTGATGAATGGGTTTATTTGCTCTTTTCTTGCTGATTTACTTGAGTTCTTTTTAGTTATTAGCCTTTTGTCAGCCACACCATCCTGATCACACCTGACCTCATCTGATTGTTTTATTTAAATACAATCTTCTGGATTCTGGAAATCAAATCAAGTATCTGTCTTTATAATAGCAATAACTATAAAATCATTACGTAACACTTCTTTTGCAGGGTAGCTACCAAAGATATTCCTTTTGCTTTTAAAATATATATTTACTATGGATTATAACCTTAATATTTTGTTTGAATTCTGGAAAGTCACAGATTTCTTTGTTATGTTTTTACATTAGTGAGATTCCCTCAGTTATTTAGAAACCTCTTTATATCTACACCATCTCAAAATAGTTATCATGCTCACAGATATATCTGTAATGAGTATAGATATTACTCTTAAAAAGAAGCAAGGTAACCTGACTGTGTGAGAGTTTTAACCAATTGAATAGAACAAGTTGTTAAAGACAAAGGTTTTATGACATAGGATTCATAGGTTATAGCATGTTCAGCACATAGTATTTCTTGAATATTTTTAGATATAAAATATCATCAAGGAAGACCATATCAGAATTTCTAGGAGGAATATGAGCCAAGTCAGTACAGCCCATGCTTAAAGCATGAAGGGATGTTAACAGTGATGAAATTCACCTATAACAGGTGGATAAAGTAAAACAGTGCAATTCACATGGGAGTAGCATTTGGAGGTTTGTAGCATTATAAGAAAAGAACAGCTCACAAATAAAATGTTCATACCCCCTTATTAAAATTAGTCCATAGCAGAAAAGTCTCACACTATTATATTAGAAAAATAATTTCTAATGGGTGTGGATCTCTCATATTAAAAAAACTCATATGACAGTAATTTCTACCATGGAAAATGGGTATGATAGAAATAGTCCTGGGACAGAAATCAGGAGATCTAGGATTTAGTCTAACTCATACACTAGTAATCATGGCCTTGAACAATCCCAGGTCCTGTTTGTCTATACCAGGCATCCTCAAACTTTTTAAACAGGGGGCCAATTCACTGTCCCTCAGACCGTTGGAGGGTCGGACTATAGTTTAAAACAAAAAACTATGAACAAATTCCTATGCACACTGCACATATCTTATTTTGAAGAAAAAAACAAAATGGGAACAAATACAATTCACACCGCCTCATGTGGCCCACGGGCCGCAGTTTGAGGACGCCTGATCTATACTATGAAGAGAAGGACTACACAATCTCTATGACCTTTACCCAAATCAATACACCAAGACCTTGATGAGCATAGATCTTATTTTCC
Organism: Loris lydekkerianus; assembly: GCA_963574355.1. NCBI lineage: Eukaryota > Metazoa > Chordata > Mammalia > Primates > Lorisidae > Loris > Loris lydekkerianus. The sequence goes on along the minus strand of CAUYPK010026453.1, from coordinate 12,664 downwards.
AGACATTTCAGATTTGCAGTTTTAAGTTCTTTGTATGTATTATTCCTTGTGTTTTTATGCCTTTAAGGGGGTGCGTATGTGAGCAGCATATCATATCTCTTATCTCGGAAATAAGAATATAAAAAGTTTAGGTAGGAATTTCATTTATAGGCACATAATTCTTTTAGATCAGTGAAGTACACCTTAAGGTTATAAAACGGATTCAGAGGTTTTGTGTGACCTAGGCCAATAAATACATCCTATGTCTGTCTATCTAGCTGTTGATATACACCTGCATTTTCTAGTTCTTTCTAGTTAATAGGATCATAAATCAGTCAAAGGGTCTATAAAATCAAGACCAATCACCTGAAAGAAAAATAGAGTCTCCAGAAACTTGTCAGTGGGAGTCTTCAATTTATAATTGTACTATTTTTCCTGCTAAAACCTATGAGAGGTCCAAACAGGTAGCTATTTCGGTGAAATTAGTTTAGCTTTGATTTTGAACGAAAGAAATTGCTTTAGCATGCAAATACAGTTGCTTTGACCATGGCAGAGGAAATTTTATAAATCCATAGTATTCACTTATATTGAAAAAACTTATACAAATTATTTTTCCTTGAAAAAGATTAAATTGTGTAGAAACAGACAAAGAAACAAACCCTCTCCTCTACCAGCTCCCTTGCTGCACATAACAGTTGGCAGAGACCTGGTGGGCTTCTCCCAAATCTCTCTGCATGTTCAGACTTCTTTTCACACATAGATTTCATATACACATTAAAATACTTGTATCCCGACTATGCATTCTACGTAATATGATCACATGTCCTTCCACATGGGCACACTTAGTTTCTCTTCTTATCTTTAACAGATACACAATAATCCAAAGAATGAGTCTGCTAAAATTGGTTTTACCCCTTGGACATTGAAAGAGATTTTATTATTTTCATCTTTCCCTCTAATACACCTTAGTGAAACCCAGATCATTTAACATAAGTTTTTTCAGATAAGTCTGAATATTTATTATATTAACAGTTTGTGACACATACTTTTTAAATGCACTGCAAATTGCCTTCCAAAGTAACTTCGTTAATTTTCACTCTTATCAAGAGGGTGACTGTGTCCATATTATTGTTGGCATTTTCAAACTTACAACTTTTATCACTCTTATAGATGAAAATAATCTTAAATTCTTTAATATTAGTGTGGCTTACACTTTTTATATGTTTATTGGTCGTTTATGCTCTTTATGTGAAAGGCTGGTGGTAGCCTTTCCACATTTGTCAGTCGGGCTTCTTTTCTTTTGTCGTTCATGCATCGTCTTCGTGGAAATCCTTCCTCTTCCATGTGTTACTGGCAAGTCATCTGATCTTTACCTATATTCTGTGTCTTCTAGCTTATGTGTCTTACTCAGAAAAGCGTTTATTTTAATATTATTTTTTAATATTGACTATCTTTTCTTTAAATTTGCTTTATTTTTCCTGTGTTTTACATTTAATTCCTTAATTTATCTGGAAGTATGATTTGTAGGTTGTGCGTGGAACCTGTTCCTCCTCCCCACATGAATAACCTATTTTCCCAATTACCATAAAGTATACTTTAAAATGTAATGAAACCTATACCATGAACTAAATTCTAATAAATACATCTCTTTCTGAACACTATGTAAAGTTAACATTTCTCTACTTGTATTTTAATGTGCCGATATAATTTTTAAAAATGACTAGCTTTTAAGTATGTTTAAATATATGATAATGTTGGTTACAGCACATTTTTGACATACAGATGTTATTTTCCGATGTTTCTTTTTACTCATTTTTTTTGAAAAATCTTCCTTAGGTCCATCATAATTGGCACTGAATTCATAGAATTGGCATTTAATAGTAAGACCCTGTGATTTATTAATTGATCAATCGATTTGTTATACAAAATGTATACATATGTGTTTTATATGTTTTTCCGATTATCATGAAATTGTAAATGAGATTATTTTATATTATTCCTATGTAAATTATGATGCATGTTTAAGCAGAGAAGTTCTGTTTATTTAATTTATTGCTCTTTTGAGAGCTACCTTTTGAAACTCTCTTTAAAGTTTTGAATTTTTTAATTCATTTGCTTTTATTTTCATAGGCAGCAATTTTCATAGGTAAGCAGACAGTTACAAGTGTTATTTTTCTATCTGCATAGTTGATCTTGTGTGAAATATTGAGTAGTAGCAATCATGATGGATGCCCTTGTCTTTTTCTTACTCCTTTTGTTGAGAATATTTTAATTTTTTACCATTACATATGATGCTTAGTGTAGTTTAAAGTTCTTTTTTTTCTTTTTGAGACAGAGTCTCACTTTGTCAACCCTGGTATAGTGCTGCGGCATCACAGCTCACAGCAACCTCAAATTTCTGGGGCCCAAGCGATTCTTCTGTCTCATTCTCCCAAGTAGCTGGGACTACAGGCGCCCGCCACAACGCCCAGCTATTTTTTGTTGCTGTTGTTGTAGTTGTCATTGTTGTTTAGCAGGCATGGGCTGGGCTTGAACCACCACCCTCAGGTATATGGCCAGAGCCCTATCCACTGAGCTATGGGTACCACCAGCTATAGCTCTATCTTTAAGATGAGTAGAAAACTTTGATTGTATTCCTAGTTTATTGAAGTATAGTTTTTTGTTTTTTGTTTTTTAATTATAAGTAAGCTTGAATGTTAGCTAATCTCCTTTATACTAAACCTTCTTGCAATCCTGGAATAAAACTTGATTGTGTCATCATGTTTTCTATTTATATCTCTTTGGCAACACTCTAGTGTGTATTGACATTGGAGTAAACTAGGCTTCAAGTAGGACGATGCTGCAAGAACTTAGCATCTTAACATAATTTCTTTGAAGGGCAAAAAAAAAAAAAATGTTATGTTCATATCTCTTAATTTCTAGATTTTAGTTCTATTAAAAGACGGCGTTTGTGATAGAAAACTACCCTGTGATGTTGAGATACAAATACAAGAGTAGTGAGTGAACTGATTAACTAAAACAACCAGTTGCTCCTGTCTAATATGTCAGACATGAGTGCACCAGTTATGGGAAAGTAATTTTCAACTAAATTAAAAATCAAGGAAGCTTTTGCCAAAATGCTGTCCCCCCTCCATGGGGGTAAATAAAATAATATAGTGTTTGTTTCTTCCTTTTCTATTCTCCTATTTCTTTAAGATTTATTTATTGCTTACCTACAAGCACAGCCTCACCCCTTTAACAGCACGAAAGAGAAATTGAAGATCTTCTACCTCAGAAGCTCATCATTAGTCAGCCTCATTGCAAACTGTAAGTCCTGTATACACTGGTCACTCTTCTCTCATTTCAGTGGGTGAAGGATGGCCCTAAAATAAAGACCATCTAATTTGATCCCCAATCGTTTTACTTCCTCAAGGTCAAGCAAACATTTATCCCTTGGGTATGCATTTGGGGGGCAGCTGTACTCATCCTCAGTGCTGGGGACAGATCAGGGAATAAGACAAGGTCCTTGTCTTCAGGACATTTGTATTATCATGGGATGGACCAGTGAGGGTGGATAGAAATACAATAAGAAAAACACATAAATGATCCAGATTGAGGCAGGCTGTAAGAAAATACAAAGCGAGGGACGCTAAAAAGATTAGGGGCTGCCTATCTGAAGAGGTGCCTTTAAATTGAGACCTGACCAAAAACCACCAAAACCTTTCCCCATAGTCTTGTGCTATAGTTTAACACTTAAGAACATTATACTAATTCTTGTGAATCTCTGCACAGAATTTGTTCTGTTATACATCAGGAATGTAGACTAGCATCTTCACAAGCCTAGGGTAAACTCTTTTACCCTAGTCATAGTTCCATTAAAGAAAATTACCTTTTGATTATGAATGACTGTCAACCAACTATAATGTGAATCATCTCAAAAGGAAGAAAAACATCTATAAAACCTTTCTTTATGAAATTAGGTGGCCTGCAATAATACACGTGCACTATTGCTACAGGAATAGTAACACATTAGTAACTTTCTTGTAGTGGGTACTCAGTAACTACCTGTCACACAGGCATGGGGGACCCATGACCTTGGGTCCACATATGGCCTTCCGGATCCTTGAGTGCAGCCGCTTTGACTGAATCCAAAATTTAAAATATATATATTTTTTATGTAAAAGTATTTGTTCTTTGAAGTTTGGATTCAGTTAAGGGCCACCAGTTGGGGCCTCACGTGTGGCCTTGAGGCTGCAGCTTTCTCCATTTTCTTGATCTTCAAAGCATCTTCAACCCAGTGAACCCAAACTGGTATGTGATACATGTTTGTGTTTCTTAAATGTGATTCCGAATCTGTGATACATGCATCTGATGAAAATTCTTTGTTTATTTTTGAGAATTTGGGGTATTTAATTACAACCATATCGGAATCAGGGTGACAGGTTTTCTCTCCCATGTCTCAGTAATGTGAAGGCACAGTAATAGCCTGTCAGCCACGGGGCCATCAGCATTCACTAAACATTGACTGGGTCGCACGACTTGGTTTGACAGGGTGGCCTCCTGGGCAAGTACTTTCTTCAGGCCTTCTCTGGACCTGAGTATTAATACAACTTGAGCAACGAGATGACAGATTTACATGATTTAGCAGAAGTTTTGCACCAGGTGCTGATGACTAATGCTGAATAGGGAGTGAAATACTATTTCCTGAGCTATCCATGTATGTTTTATGTAAATAGCTGTTTCACCCAATCACACCCAATACCTTCCTGATTAGCACTTTTGCAATCTTCTGGGGGAGAGCTGAAGCACTGACAAGAACCACAGAGTTGTGGCATAAAATTTACCCTCTCCTCTGACTTTATGTGATGTAATGCTGCTGCTTAACTTGTGTTCTGCATTTTGAGCTTCTACTATATGTGTGCTATAGTATTTGGTATTTTGGTTAAATCTATGCATTATTCCTCCGACTAACATTCTATAGTCCACTGAATAAAGTACACAGGAGTACAAAAAAACCCTGGTAATACCAAAGTTCAATTACAAATTTACTAAGCATTCTAATTCTGGCATGCTTTTATATCAACAAATTGTATAATGTGTTCTCAGATGTAGTGTAATAACTGCTTCGCTCACAAAGTAATGATGAGTATGAATGGTATTTCAAGACATTTGCAACAACTACAATATAATATGATATAACGACACAGTAGAATGGTAATGCCAATGTATTCGTGACCTGCATTCTTAAGTGGGATAAGTGCTAGATATCAAGGAGATTTGGGAGAAAATATAGTTATTATTTTGTTTTTATCCAAATTCACACAGGTATTGTATTATTATCACAATCTTTGATTTTTGTGAGTAATAAAATCCAGGCCAGATTGCTCTGTGGTCCAGGGGAGCTTTGCAAACAGAGCCACTTTGGTAACTTTCCCCAAGGATTGTGCTTCCAAACCACTCTGACAAAGCTGAGATTTTCAGCCTAATTTAACAAGGGTGCTTCTTTGTTTACAACATTGCAGAATGACCTGCCTCATTCTCCAATGTCTTTTTTGCCGCATCTGACTTATCCACCTAGAAGGGTCGGTGTTAGACATTTCCAAAATGTTTTCAGAAATTCTCTTTATTTATGCCAGAATTATCACAGAGCAGTCACAATAGAAATGCCAGTAATCTTCGCCAATTTCTTAAGCATACAAGGCACACATATTTATTACTTTAAACTTCCAATATTCATTCTATGCCCCTCTGGGATGGGGTATGAACCATCGTGTTCTCTCTAACCGTATAAAACATTACCACTTCAGGATTAACGCTGATGTTGACAAGGATGTGACTGAATGAATAACAGCAACAGAAATGAAAGAATTTTAATCTCTATGGAAATCTTTGTAAAAGTAACATGGAAAACAAATTAATACAACGTGCCTACATCAGCAAGTTGGATGATCCATTGGGGCAGAGGGAGAAGATTTTTGTAATAGATGTGAAGATTTGTAAAGGTTATTTATTTATAGTTTATTACGATGATTGTTTTATTTTAGTTGGAGATCTGTGGCTTAACTTTCATAACTCCAGCAACTTCATAAATGAGCATGTTTAAAAGTAAAGAAAAAAAATTCGTTAATGAAAAAATAGTGCTGCTTTTCTACTAGTCATGAATCTCTAATTCATATATGTTTAAGTGTTATACACATATAATATTAATGCATTTATGTAATGTATGCATTTATAGATCATTCATACATATAGCAATTGAAGCAATCTCATTTAAAATATGAAGTTGTAATAACAAGCTAATCTATGGATATATAAGCCATTTGTATTATGTATGAATTAATTCTTACTTATGCTACAAGTTTTAGATGTATGTTTAACAAATATAAACTATTGTAAATAGGAATATCAGATTATTTTGCCTGTGTTTAATATTCAGAATATTAATATATATGCAAAGAGACTGAATTTATTTCTAGCAAAGAGGTAATTTTAATCAGGGTACTTGTTAACATTTACATGTAATTGTTGATTTATCCTAATGATCTAACATTCTATACTTTCAAAATGCAAGAGAAATTTGGAAAGATTTAGAGAAAGTTATTGACAATAGGCTTATTTTTTAAATATCTAGAAAATATACTTTGAATTCGATTAGCAAGCTAGATGCCCAAACTAAGTCATGATTGATTATGCTGGTTTTTCTATATATTGCTTCTATCATTCTAAGGAATGATAAAGTTCTTCAATTTGTTAATTTTTTTCAAATACAAATAGACTAAAAGACAATTCATAAAAAAACAAAAGAAATAAAAGACAGAAATACAAAATTAACAAATATGAAAATACAGAATTAACAAATACGAAAAAAATTAAAGAACAGGAGTAACTCTACTTTTCTGAATCCAAAGCCAATTTTTTGTTACATTACCAAATATAATTCTACTTATAAAATAATATAATGTCTTACAAACATTTGAACAACACAATATAATTATCATTCTTCTGTAAAAACAAAGCCACTGGTCACTAGCTTTGCCTAACTTTTATATGGATGTTTTCATAATAAATAACTAATTTTTAATTTGGCTGCAACTAATTCTGTGGTATCTCCTGCTCTTTTCCTTAGTATCTAAGCCTTAGCTGAGGTGAAGCCTAGGTGGTGAGATGAGGTCTGATTTCAGTCTTTCATTACCTTTCCCTTTTCAAGACTATCAGGCTTGGGGACGGTGATGCTGTACAAATGCTGAAATTGCCTGACCCAGGGACTCACTCTCCCCTGGAAGGGTAAGGTCTGGGGAGACCACACACGGTAACTGCAGGTGTGTCCTATCTACGAATACATAGAAAGACAAGCAAAAAGCAGGGCAATACCTAAGAGGTCCCAGCCATGCTCAGGGCACTATTGACCCTGACACACAAAAGTCACAAAAAGCCTGTGGTTCTGGGAAATTCAGTGACACAGAGCTGATGACATTTTCCTTCCCAGAGTCATCCTCCTTCTCTCCGTCTCTCATTCCTGTTCCACCTCCTATCTTTCACTTTCTTCATTTTTTATGATATTCCATTTTAAAAATAGTTGGTCACTTTCTTCTATCTAGAGCTTTGGTGCTTAGCCCTGCTCAGATTATTCAGCTCAGTGTCTGATGCTGAGAGCTACGTTGTTACTTGCCAGGATATTAAGGGAATGTTTCCTTTAGAGAATATCCCTCACCTCTAGTAAGAGCTGTAGACCTATTTGGCAAGAAAGCCAAGCCTGCTGAAGTGTAATTTATAGAACATGCGTGCCAGGCACGGGTGGGAGCCAGGCGGGATCACAAGTGCTCCTGAGCGGTGCTTTCCACACTGGCTTTCAGTAGCTTAGCATATTGATTTTACAATTTATGGCTTTCAAAACCATTTGCAGCCTTGATCCTTCGTATCGTTCCAATTTGCTTATGTCAGTCAAGAACACTGAAATGGTCCCATGGCAGCGTGTTTCCTTTGTAGCTCTGATTTTTTAATAGTCCAATTCATTTAAATCGGAATTGAAAGCTAACATTGATTTTCCTTTTCAGTCTCTAGCATTCCTCAAATTCTAATCCCATATATTTCGGGCTTACTATACATATGTTTAAGAGGATGGATTGGGTAGATTGCAGTGTTTTACAAATTCCTTCTGCATTATCTCAATTACTGTAACTGACTCAGATCACGGGGTGAGCTATACAAACTAGAAAATAAAATAAAATAAAAATGAACAAGAAAAGAGGCCTGAAGTATTTCACCATTCACATAGAAACTTTATCTCCCTACCTGAGTCTGGAGCCCATGAATCTGGATACCGGCTTTGTGACTTCACCTTTATGGAAAGAAAACCATGGGTATTCAACTCTTCTCTGTACCCCAGTTGGCTGGCTGACTGCTCCCTATCTTAACTTCTTCACCAATGCTCCTTATGTACATTTTCACCCTCAGAAGAATTTGGTAGCTACGGTTCCTGAGTTTTTCTAAGGTCCTGCAGCATCTCTTTATATCCTCTTGGCCCCCAACCCTTGCAGGCTCAAGTTTAATCATTTTAATCATTTTCAGCTCTCAAACTTATATCTTTTCATCACCATTTCTCATCCCATTCTCTTTGACCTCCTTGGTTTTATACCTTCTTTTATTTATTATAATCTTGATGGACCCTCTGGATAGAGTAGAGCTAAACATATACCCTTCATTTTTACCAAAAATTCCTAGTCCTAATTTTCATATTATGACTCAGTGTCCTATCTTAATGGTCATAGTATTTAAATATATTATAGTTTACATCATCAAATAGCTTATATTTAAGAGTCAGCTTTTCACAAATTATAATGCTATGATATATATGTATATACATCAAAAAAACATTAATTCTTAGGAGAATAAATACTAAAGAGTGTTGACATCTTCATGTATTTATTTCTGCATTTAAAAATATTTATCAAGCACATTTTCTATACTGGCTGTCAGGCAGTAAACACCAGCCAAGTCCCTTCTGTCATGTACGTTGCTTCTTAGAGAAAGGAAATAGAAAGTATAAAACAAAAGAAACAAGTGTGTGTGGTCATAACCAACCTAGGAAGAATAATAAATAAGACTCATTGGAAAATACCTGAATGTCGATATTGTAGAAGGAAAAACCAGACCAGGCTATTTTGATGAGGTGGCATCTGTTTTGAATTTTCTTCCTTATAGTCCAGTTTGATTTAAACAGGTTTTTTTCTGCTTTTATAGCAGAAATAGCACAAAATATAGTTTTTATTCATCGGGAATCCTGAGAGGCCAATCTTCTGGCTAACAACTTGAAGTCATCTTTTTGTCCATGCAAATCTAAAACAATTCTGCTGTCTGATTTGCTGAAAACTATGGTGATATATCCAGGTTCCTGTAGAAGTGTAGGCACCGTCTACACTTTGAAATGTTGCCATAGAATTGATCCCTTCTTAGCATTATTTGAGTGGACGATTGAGATTTTTCCTACTCCATCATAATTAACTCTGTACATTTTAAAACTTGCTGTCTAGGTGAGAATTTTATTACTTAAAGAAATAATTTCCAGAATACAAACTCAGTAATTTAATCATCATTATTATACTAAACACACTAGTTATTATAACAAGATGTTAATGCTGCAAATGTCACATTATATAAAAGATTATTTCCTACATCATCTAAAATTACAAATAGTATTAACATTGAAAGTTTTCACAGTGTTGACTGAAATATAAAAATCTGACTTTTAATTAGTTTTTGTTGGATGATTTCTTAGGCAATTTAATTTGTTTCTCTGTTAAAAAGGAAATAGATATGGTTTCTCTATTAAAAAGGAAATAGATATGCCTGTGGCTCAAAGTAGTAGGGCGCTTACCCCATATACCAGAGGTGGTGGGTTCAAACCCAGCCCCAACCAAAAACTGCAAAAAAAAAAAAAAAGGAAATAAATATGTATGAATGTGCGTGTGTTCATATAATTTACCTTATGATAAATTTCTTTATAAAAAAAATCCCCAAAATTATTTTGGTATACTTTTGCTGTCACACTAAATCTTAACCTTTTTTTTTTTTTACTAAAATGACAGGCAACCAATATGGCAGGCTCCATTTCTTGGTTGGAGGATCCAGGAAAACCTTTTCTGGGATGGGTTCAAGAATTTAATTGTCAGACTTGGTACAATGAGAGCTCTGATGACCATTCCAGAAAAGAGTTCCAAAGTTGCTTTGAAGTGTGAACTAGGGGCTGGTCTTGGTGAATAGCTTCCCAGCTGGAGCATACTGAAGGCAACTGTAATGTTATTCAGCAACAAGGTATATAACGCTTTCTCTAGGATGAATTCGCACAAACTTTATTGTCATACCTCATAAAAATATGTGTGTGTATGTATATTCAAACACACACATACATAAGAAATGCCAAAAAGGACACACATTTCAAGAGATCTTGCTGAAAGTAAAATCAGTCATTCCCCTGAAGTATATGGATTACAGATAAAATGGATGTGTGCAGCATGTGTAAGTATGCTTGACTAGGAATGGTACCTTCAATTCAATTTTAAAAAGTCATACATAGATAAACATCTCTTAAAATGTCAATACTTCTTTTATAACCGTGTGTGTGTGCATTCTATGTGCTATACAAAAGAAAAAAAAAAAAAAAGCACTTTGAATGGAAAAGCATAATAGGCAAGTTTGACCAGAGGTTTTGGGAAGGACTTCTAAAGGTTAAAAACACAATGACTTACAGAAATGCACTTCATATTAGAAATTTTTTGCTTTTTTGGAGATGGCCATTTCTCCTTGTATATGTTAATAATAACAGAGATTCAATATCTGAATAAAATAGATGTAAAGCCTGTTTAGAATTGTGGCAAAGAACTCCACAGGTGGTGGCACCTTGTCTGTCTCCTGAAATCTTAGGAAATCTAGACATTCTTCCTAAATCTAGAGGTCGGCATTAAGGTTTAGATGATTCTAACAGCTCAAAAGGAAATAGATTCCTAGGAGTCACGTCAACCCGTTCTTTACCCTCGTGTGCCTTGCTGTCGTTTCCTATCTTCAAGGCAGCTTCCCATTTTGAAAGCTCACCACCCCTACTCTCTACTGAGCCTTTCCCAACATCTTTCCGCATCTTGTTCCTCACGAATCTCTTTTGTCTTTTATGTATCTTCACATTCTTTTTTTTTGGGGGGGGGGGGGGCAGCAGTATTATTCTTTCACCATCACATACACAAATTTCTTCCTGGCAATATAAATTTTAGAAAGCAAACCAAAACAATAACAACACATTTGTCTTTTCCAGATTCTTCTTTCTACTCGTATAACCTGCACATGCTCATTCCCTTTCTTGTCAAAATTCTAGAAACAATAGTCTACATTTGGCAAGTCTAATTCTTTATCTTGCTGTATTAATCCAACACAGTCCTTCTTCTATTCTACTAGTTGATGAAAATTTCTTTTGTGAAACGTAACAGTATCTTTCTAAATTTGAAAATCTGAACCTGCCCCACTGAATGTCTCTGTAGCATTTTCTACTACCACTTCTTTGTGTCACCGTTTCTACTCTTGGTGACACTGACAGTGCAGGTTTCTAATTTTCCTCCTCTCCCTTGGATGAATCATCTCGGTTACCATTGCTGCAGTCTCTATTTCCATCTCTCTCTAAATGCAGATATTTTCAAGAATCTTTCCCGAGTCTTATTTTTTTAGCTTCCTATATCTCTTTGCAGAAGATCTCAGATATTTCTACTGTTTTACCTATCACTCCCATGGAAGTAACTCACAGATCTATACGTTTAGCTCTGACCTTTCAAATGCTGAGGGATCCAGGTTTCCATCAGTTGGGAACTGAGTTGTCTACTGAGCTTTTCCTCCTGGTTGTCATTCTGGAATCCCAAACTTGACATGTACAAACTCTAAATCACCATGCTTCCTTTGTTTGTGTTTCTTTCCTAAACATTTCCTTTGTCAAAAGCCACATACCTTTCAAGACCTATCATAAAGGCCTCATTCTTCTTAAAGACTCCAATAGTGTCATTAATAAAGGCTAATTGAAGTTCAGTCCTTAATAAAGCCTAAAGCCTTTATCTTAAAAAGCCTTACAGAACAGTGGTAATGAATCTAAGCTTTCCCATCAGGCTTCCCTGGGTTTGGATCCCGGCAATACCTTTTAGAAATTTTTCTAAACTTTTTCAAGTCATTTAACATTTTCAAGCCTTAGCTTCCTCACCTATAATTTAAAAATAATAATAGGGTCATGAGTAATAAGGAACACAGTTAATTATGAGTGATTTATGATTGTTTTCAGAACATAAATATTTAATAAGTGAAACCTATAATAATTATTATTAAAAACAAAATAAATTATGAATTGGGCTGCAATAAACATTCTGGTGCAAATGTCTTTGTTGTAAAATGATTTTTGATCATCTGTGTAGATACCTAATAGAAGGATTACAGGATCAATCCATAGGTCCACTTTTAGTTTCTTTTTTTTTCTGTTTTTTTTTTTTCTTAATTTTTTTTAATAGTGTCATTATTTTTATTTTTTATTTATTTTTATTTTTTTATTAAATCATAGCTGTGTACATTAATATGATCATGGGGCATCATATACTAGCTTCATAAACCATTTGACACATTTTCATCCCAATATTCAGCATAGCTTTCCTGGCATTTTGCCAGTCACCGTGGCATGACATTTACA
>CAUYPK010026452.1:0-23583 GCA_963574355.1 Loris lydekkerianus | reverse complement strand
CTTGCTGGCTCTCTGTGTCCTCAAAGGGATGATTGTAGGCAGGTCCCACCGGCCAGAGGTGTCTGGAGTCTTGTCTCCCCAGATTCGCCAGGCCCAGTTACAGGGAAGCTGTTACTCAGCTGCCATCTTTAATCCGAGGTCTATTGCCCACTTTTAGATAGTTCTTCAAAATTGTTCTTGGGTGTAGGAGAGCTGCTCTGTGCTTTTCCAGCTAAAATGGTATCAGTCATTAGAGTAAAACTCATTTTTTGAGGGGGCTGGATGAGGATAAATTATATGCAGTTTCTAAAGCTTTCTATTTAACAGCTTCTATTATTATTGAAGCAATTATTATTGAAGATTGTAAAGAACCATAATTAGTTTAAAATACAAATGAATGCTTATAATGCACTAAATATTATGTTAAAGGTCAAAATAAAGGTTGAGTGCAGCAGCTCACACTAGGGTTTATAATCTCTGACTTTTGGGAGACGTAGGCTGGAGGATCGCTTGAGGCCAGGTGTTTAAGATCATCCTGGGCACCATAGTTAGAACCCCATCTCTACAACAACAACAAAAAAAATTAGCCAGGTGCAGTGGTATGTAGTTTCAGCTACTCAGGATGGTGAGAAAGCAGGATCCCTTGAGCCCAGGGGTTGGAGTTTGCAGTGAGCCGTGATGATGCCACTGCGCTTTAGTCTGGGCAACAGAGTGGGACCCTGTCTGAAAGAAAAAAATAAAAGCTAAGATATAAATAAGAAATTGACATTTTAATGGCCGAGATAGATGCACTATATGATATAGAGCAGTGGTTCTCAACCTTCCTAATGCCATAGCCCTTTAATACAGTTCCTGTGGCCCACGACCCAAGGTTGAGAACCGCTGATGTATAGTGATATGAACATTAACAGAAATATTTTATTTTATTTTATTTTTGAAACAGAGCCTTAAGCCGTCGCCCTGGGTAGAGGGCCGTGGCATCACAGCTGACAGCATCCTCTAACTCTTGGGCTTAAGCAATTCTCTTACCTCAGCCTCCCATGTAGCTGGGACCACAGGCACCCCCCACAATGCCTGGCTATTTTTTGGTTGTAGTTGTCATTGTTGTTTGCTAGACCGGGGCTGGATTCAAACCCGCCAGCTCTGGTGTATGTGGTTGGTGCCTTAGCTGCTTGAGCTACAAAGTTATAGGAATATAGGTAGAAAAAGGTAAGTTTTTCCTTGTTGAGTTAGGGAAAGCATCAAAGAATAAATAATATTGAACTGACCCTTGAAATGGAAAGAAAAGAGAAAACAGAACTACATTTGTTGAGATACTGTTTCATGCCAGGAACATTACTACATTATTTCATTCCTGTACAACTCTGCAAAACAGGTATTACCTTTATTTATAATGAGAAAACTGAGGATACAGGGGTGAAATTATTGTCCCAAGATTCCTTTACTATTAAATACCAGAGGTAGGATATGAACCCAACAAGTCTTGTCTATATGGCTGTTGGCTTGTTCTACAGTATTTCATAATGTAGAAGATGTGAGGAATAGTAATATAAAAATAATTCCAGCCTTACAATTTAATGAGAAATATATGCACACACAGTAGAAGGCAGGATATAATTCTGAATCAATCCAGTTGTCCATCTTCTCTATGTTTATCCCTAGGATGCTGAGCACTGCTAAAGAAAAATTACACAGAATGGTCCTACTCTAAATATTTAATATTTAAACTAGCCAATTCTTTCATGTACTCGCTCATTTATTACATAGCTATTTCAATCTTTCTACTCTTCAAAATGGAAAAGGTAAACACTGTGGTCTAAAACTAAGTCTTGTTGACACTTTGCTAAGGAGCTCCTTTCTCCTTTCCTAACATTTTTGCTCATCTCTTTTCTCCTTTTAATGTCTATTTGACTTCTTGCTATCACCATTTAAAGTAGATAATGCCCAATTTTGGGAGGTAAAAGCTCTTGATCTCAAGCCCCCTCCTTGATCTTCCTATATTTTCTTACTTAAGTATCTTGAAAGTTGCCTATTTTTTTCTGTGACAGCTTTTCTTTTCTTCTTCTTCTTTGTTTGAGACATAGCCTCAAGCTGTCACACAGGGTGGAGTGCTGTGGCATCACAGCTCACAGCAACCTCTAACTGCTGGACTTAAGCGATTCTCCTGCCTCAGCCTCCCAAGTAGCTGGGACTACAGGGGCTTGCCACAAAGCCTGGCTATTTTTTGGTTGCAATTGTCATTGTTGGTTGGCAGGCTTGGGCTGGATTCAAACCCTCTGGTGTATGTGGCTGGTGCTTTAGCCGCTTGAGCTACAGGTGCTGGGCCTCTGTGAGAACTTTTCAAATTCTACTTTATTTATCATCAATTCACTGCAATCTCTCTTTTAGCTTCACTGAAATGGCTACAGTGTCTTACCAAGTCCAAATGACACTTCCTTTGTATAGCCTGACCTCCTGTCAGCATATGCCACTGCTGACAGTTCATCTGCTCTAAATAATTCTTCCTGGGCTTCACTGACTCTGCTCTCTTCTTGATGTTCCACCTATCTCTGGTCACTTTCCACTCTTCCTTGTGTAACAGTCTCGTCTCTTAAGTGGTGGTGCTCTTCAAGATTCTGTCATAGGACTTTTTCTATGTTAGCTATGTTCTTACTAGTTTCATTTAATCTATTTTCATGTAGTACCATGTTTATGTTGTGACTCTCAAATCTCTATTACTAGGTAGATTCTCTTTCTTGGGCTCAAGAACCTACATTTTAAACTTCCTTCTGAATTTATTTACTAAGATATTTTCTTGAGCTTTTCTTCTCCAAACCTATTCCTCCTATGTTCTATGCAGCACCACCACAGACTTGCTATGGACACAAGGCACAATCCTGGGTACCAGTTCTTATTCCTTCTTTCTCCATCAGTCCCTAAATTGAATCAATCACCAAGCTGGGCAATTCTGCTTCCTAAATAGCTTTCAGATTGGTCCATTTCTGTCTCATCCCATAATCACCAGTTCACCATCACTCACTGCAATACTGGAACAGCTTCCTAAGTGAGATTCTCACCACTGCCCCAATACCATGAGAAAGGGCTTCTACAACAGCTTCATAAAACTGAGCTTGAGGGCCAGGTGTGGTGGCTCACGCCTATAATCCCAGCACTCTGGGAGGCTGAGGTGGGTGGATTGCCTGAGCTCAGGTTCAAGACCAGCCTGAAACAGAGCGAGAGTCTGTCTCTATAATTAGCCAGGCATTGTGGCAGGCACCTAGTTGTCCCAGCTACTTGGGAGGCTGAGGCAAGAGGATCGCTTGTGCCCAAGAGTTTGAGGTTACTGTGAGCTATGACGCCACAGCACTCTACCTAGGGTGAGAAAGTGAATTGAACTCTGTCTCAAAAAAAGAAAAAAAAATCAAAATTGAGCTCAGTCTTTTGCTAGATATTTGGCTAATTAAAGATAATTTTCCTATTCTCAAAAACTTATAGTTTAAAGACACATGGACCAAATATGTACAAAGAAAAGCTGAATTAGAATTTCCAAAGGTGATCAGTAAATCACATTTCATTAAAGCAAAGACAAATGTATAATAATGGATGAAAAGTCAAGGAAATTAATGAAGACTCATGACAGATAAGCTCAAGAAACCATTATAAGAAATCAGATTTCTTATACTTTCAAACTGAATATTTTATTTGAAGCCTTGCTACTGTTATCTAAGAGTGAGATCATATTAGTTGATCTTTTCCTTTACCTTTTTTTTTTTTTTTTTTTTTGAGACAGTCTCAAGCTGTCGCCCTGAGTACAGTGCCATGGCATCACAGCTCACAGCAACCTCAAACTCTTGGGCTTCAGTGGTTCTCAACCTTCCTAATGCCATAATGTATTTTCATTGTTACAAAGGGGTTGCAATCCACAGGTTGAGAACCACTGGCTTAAGCGATTCTCTTGCCTCAGCCTCCCAAATAGTTGGGACTACAGGCGCCCGCCACAAGCCCGGCTATTTTTTTTTTTTTTTTGAGATAGAGCCTCAAGCTGTTGCCCTGGGTAGAGTGCCATGACATCACAGCTCATAGCAACCTCCAACTCCTTGGCTCAAGCAATTCTCCTGCCTCCACCTCCCAAGTAGCTGGGACTACAGGCACCCGCCACAACGCCCGACTATTTTTTGGTTGCAGCCGTCATCGTTGTTTGGCGGGCCTGGGCTGGATTTGAACTCACCAGCTCTGGTATATATGGTTGGTGCCTTAGCAGCTTGAGCCACAGATGCTGAGCCCCTTTTACCTCTGTTTAAAACTTTAATAGTTTTATATTTTATTAACACTTAGGAGGGCTGACTCCTACTAAAAGTGAAGATAGTAAAAGTGAAAATTCAAGAGTGAGATAGAGTATAACCCACTTGTAGGAAATAGAGAAAGTTATTCTGAGGTACCAAAGTAGAAAGAGGGGGGAAAAAAGATTATAGTCCTTGGATAAGACATTCAGCTCTGAGTTTTTTGGTAACTAAGACAAAAAAGAAATACGTTAAATTACAAAGTTCTCATTTTCTGGGCTGCGCCTGTGGCTCAAAGGGGTAGGGCACCGGCCCCATATGCCGGAGGTGGCGGGTTCAAACCCAGCCCTGGCCAAAAATTGTACAAGAAAAAAAAAAAAACCCAAGAAAGTTCTCATTTTCTGACAAAACAATATAACTTCATCTATAGAGGCAACAATTTTCCTATAACTAATGTAAGCAATCATTCATCATAAGAGTTTTTTTGTTGTTGTTTAAATGGGATAAAGAAGAAAAAATATTAGCTTTTTTATTTTTTTTGGAGAAAAATGGATTTTCTTTTTGTCTTGACAATATGTTATCATGGTTGGGTTACTTAACTCTTATCAGCATCAGTTTCATCGGTAATTATGAGACAATGATATTTCCCAGAAGATGATCATAAAGATTAAGTTATGTAATATTAATATATGTGAAGTACTTAGTAGACTGCCTTAAAGAGTTTTATAAAACAAAGAGATATTACACTAGACTTCGTTTTCATCTTTTATAAAAGCAGAGGGCATGATATTAAATTGTGTTTGAATAAAAAAGAATTTTATGTGAATTTTATGAAAAAAGGTATTTTGCCCATTCCCTCTCATTCTGCTTTACAGAGATTTTACTCAATATAGGGACAAAATTTGGGAGAATTTAGAATGAAGAGGGAGGATAGGTCTGAGATCTCAATTCAATTTATTATCATATATCTATATAATGGATTATTACTTAGCAATAAAAGGGAATGACTAATATTTACAACAATATGGATGAATGTCCAATGCATTGTTAAGTGAGAAAAACCAGACTCAAGAGGCTACATTATGCTAATTTCCTTCACATGGCTTTCTGTAAAAGGCAAAACTGTTAAGTACAGAAAACAGATCAGTGATTGTTAGGGCTGTAGGTAATGGATCAACTACAAAGGGAGTGTGAGGGAATTTTCTGGGGTGATGGAAACATTCTATGTATTGGTTGTGGTGGTGCTTACACAATTGTCTACATTTGTCTAAAATCACTGAAATATATGCTGAAAAGGGTGAAATTTACTGTTTGTACATTATACTTCAATAAGCCAAAATAAAACCGGGCTTATCACTTAGATACTAACTGTTCATGGACAAGGCACTTAAGACTCATTTATCCTTCTATAAAATAGAGATGACATTTGCTTTAAAATAATTTGGTGAGGAACAAATAAAAAAATGAAAGAACTTTTTGAATTTTAAAGCTCAACACAAATATTATATGCTAGGCACTGGGCAATACAATGACAAATAAGAGAGGTACACTAAAGAAATTTACTGTCTAGTGGTGTACTGAGATAAAACAGGTAATTATTAGGCACAAAGCCAGTGACAGAGGTATGAACAAAGCAGTAAGCAGGGGCTAATCCACAAGCAAGGGCATTCTACGAATAAGAATTAACCTCTAAGAAGTATATCAAAAGTTGAATAAACAGCTCCAGATCCCAGTGAGATGTATGTGTGAGAAGTCAATAATGAACATGGACAACTGGGATTCAATAATTTTAACCTAATATAGGTTTTGTTTTTCTTCTTAAGACAGACTCTCACTTTGTCCTCCTTGGTAGAGTACTGTGATATCATAGCTCACAGCAACCTCAAACTCTTGGGCTCAAGTGATTCTCTTGCCTCAGCCTCCTGAGTAGCTGGGAATATAGGCACTTGCCACAATGCCAACTATTTTTAGACATGCCCGGAGTCTTGCTGTAGCTCAGGGTGGCCCTCAACTTGTGAGCTCAGGCAATCCACCTGCCTTGGTATCCCAGCGTGCTAGGATTACAGGCATGAGCCACTGCACCTGGTCCCTGATATGGATTTTGAAAAAAGCTGAAAATGGCTATTATCTTAAGGGAAATCACTCAGAAACAGAAAGTCAAGTACTGCATGGTCTCCTTTATAAGTGGGGCTAAATAATGTGCGTACGTGGACAGAGAGAGTGGAATATTAGACACTGGAGACTAGAAAGGCAGGGAGGGGGAGCAAAAGGGGGTGAAGGGTGAAAAATTACTTAATAGGTACAATGCATACTATGCAGGTGATGGTTACACGAAAAGCCCAGACTTTGTATCTATGCAATGTATTCATATAACAAAAGTGCACCTGTACCCCCAAAATGTGTAAGAAGAAAAAAGGAATAAAGAGCTGAAAATAGTAAAAATTATGACAAAATGGAAAAAGTACCTCACGATGATTTAAAAGTTGTTCTAAATCTAGTGCCATTTGATTCTTCATCTGTAGTAAAGCTGACTTTTCTTTATTTAAATTGCTGAAAAAAAGTTTTAAAGTCATCATGTTAGTGTAAATTTAGTTAATAAATAATAAATAGGAAAAGTATAAACATAAACTTAATGGTTTGAATTAAAGACAAATTACATTTACAGTCCATTAAAGATAACCAGATCCAGCTATTCTGCCAGAAGACTTTATCTTTTCTTTTTGACTTTTTTATTCTATTTTTTTGAGGCAGAGTTTTACTTTGTTGTCCTTGGTAGAGTGCTGTGATGTCATAGCTCACAGAAACCTCAAACTCTTGGGCTCAAGTGATCCTTTTGCCTCAGCCTCTCAAGTAGCTGGGACTATGGGTGCCTCCCACAATACCTCGCTAATTTTTAGAGACAGAATCTTGCTCTTGCTCAGGCTGGTCGTGAACTCCTGAGATCAAGCAAATCTACCCACCTCAGCCTCCCAGAGTGCTAGCATTCATTTTCTTTTATTTTTAAGAGATGGGGGTCTTGCAATGTTGCCCAGGCTGAAGTGCAGTGGCTCTTTATAGGCATGATAATTGTGCACTACAGCCTTGAACTCCTGGGTTCGAGTGATCCTCCTGCCTTACTCTTGGGAATAGCTGGGACTACAGTTGCATGCTACTATACCTGGGCATTACAGGTGTGTGCCAGCACATACAGATAATTTTTCTTATTTTTTGTAGAGATGGGGGTCTCATTATGATGTTCAAGATGGTCTTGAACTCCTGGTCAATCCTCCTGTGTTGACCTCCCAAAGTGCTGCAATTATTGGCATCAGCATAAGCCATCATGCACAGACTACTTTTCTTTTCCTTCTTCTTCTTTTTTTTTTTTTTAGAGACAGAGTCTTACTTTATTGCCTCCAGTAGAGTGCTGTGGCGTCACTGCTCATAGCAACCTACAACTCCTGGGCATAGGTGATTCTCCTGCTTCAGCCTCCCCAATAGCTGGGACTACAGGCGCCCTCCACAATGCCTGGCTATTTTTTGTTGCAGTTTGGCTGGGACTTGGTTTGAACCCGCCACCTTTGGTATACGGGGCCAGCGCCCTACCCACTGAGCCACAGGTGCTGCCACTACTTTTCTTTTAATAATCATTTGATGATGCAGCTGAGATGCTGCCTGAGAATATTTTCCTGCCTAGTATGGGCATACAATTAGTATTTTATAGAAGATTATTAACTTCTGAATGTTAAAAGATGAAGTGCAACCTATATAAAAGGTAAAAGGAAGCATATATGGGTAAAACATTACAATACAAGATACTGGAACTCAAATTTTAAAACATTTATCCATAAAACTAAAAGTATTTATAATTTACTACATTATTAAATTACCAGGTATGTGCTCGGCACCTGTAGCACAGTGGTTGCAGCACCAGCCACATAACACTGAGGCTGGCGGGTTTGAACCTGGCAATGACAACTGCCACAAAAAATAGCCGGGTGTTGTGGCAGGTACCTGTAGTCCCAGCTACTTGGGAGGCTGAGGCAAGAGAATCACTTAAACCCAAGAGTTTGAGGTTGCTGTGAGCTGTGATGCCACAGCCCTCTACCAAGGACAACATAGTGACACTCTGTCTCAAAACAAACAAACAAACAAACAAACAACCCCAGGTATATAACTGAGGTACAGAAATGAATCAGATATTTAGTCTGTGACAAACTTAGAAAAAGAATGTTTAGTTCAATTTTCAATTTCTAATTTAGCACTGTGAATTTCCCTTTAATACGTGTATAATCTACTTGCTGACAGGAGAGGGTGAGAAGCTATCTTATGATCCTAACTGTTGTTTAGGGCTTATCTTATACTGTTTATAGTTTTATTATTCAACAAATAGAAATTAATTAGAACAATGAAATGAAATATTCTTCTAATGCCATTAGATGAATCTACTCAACCAGCACTGTAACGAGGATTAAAAGTGATGAGTTGAAGCTGAGCTGAGGCAACATAATTCCTCAAATACTGAGACGAAATTTGTGAGGGTAAAACTAATGAGAGTTGCTTTGCTGAATATATGTAGCATAAGATAGTTTTCAGTTATACTTTAAGAAAACGGAAAGCCATCATTTAAAAAATATTAGGTAGAAGCTTTTTATTAATTCAAGGAATGGTAGTAGTAGGCATTCTGGAGGAATTGCTAATTCCAAGGATTTGGGAGGGAGAGCCCACCTTCTCCTCCTTGGGAGTGAGAAATGTCCCAGGAAGCATCACAGCTTGCTCCCAGAGAAGACAGACTAGATGCAGTTCTGACTGGTGTTTCCAGCTGTGCCACTGACTCAACTGAGGGATAAAGCACAACACTCACCACTACACTGAACTTAGTTTTCCTGTCTGTAAAAGTGGAAAATAATACTCATGTGTGTCAAAGGGATATGTGAATTATCTAATGAATGATTACATAAAGCACTGAACACATAAAACTCTATATAAATGCTATACAGTATTACTAATTTAGATGAAAAACAGCTAACACAGGAAAACAGTAATTAAATGCCAATAAAGGTAAGCAGTTTAGCAGAAAAACAAACTGATTTTTGGAGTAGGCACCAGAGATCCTACTGAGCCGAGGCGCTGAAGAGAACAAAATAGTATAAAGGAAACCGAGTGTCTCCAAAGCATGGGAAGGATCAGGTGTTTCTGTAACTCTAGAATTCAAATCTATCTTTAGCTGGAATCATTTTCAAGATAAAATATTTTTAAAATTGAACATCTAGTAAACAGGACTGGGAATTTTCAAGAAACATGTATATGTCTAAATTCATAGAAATGTACACCTACACACCATATATAAACATACATGATATATCAACATACATATCCATACACATGAGCACATACACCTTCTCTCTGTCTCAAGTATGAACAGGCCCATTAAATAAAATGTGGTGTAATGGGAATGGAATGTTGTGGTAATTAAAGGATTTTGACTGGATAATTCTTTAGAATTGCTTTTTATATAGTGTTTAACTTTTCAAGAATAAAGTAAATATTCTGTAATTAAATAGCAAAAACAATCGTATGTATAACATGGAATAAAAGGTGGTGGATAAATTGGTTTACAGAGACAGTTCTGTTTGCTTTGTAGATAACTCTGTTGTCTTTAAGACATCAGTATATCACAAATATGGACTCCCCAGACAATGTTTCTGTGGTTAGACTGAGTATTTATTTTCAAAGTCCTAGTCGTCTTCATAATATTCCTGAACTACAAGGGAGACCACCCTCAACAAGTAGGTCTCTAAACCCGAATATGATGGTCATTATCTTCACTGCTCTTCTTGTATGTACATAATTACTCAATAAGTTTGATCTTTCTAATATGTGTTTCATAACAGTGGAAATTTACCTTTAAAAATACAAAGCTTCTACTTGTGACTCATAAAGCAACTACAAATCTCCTTATAAGTACATCTATCTTGAATGGTATATTATACCCATAATATCCAACTCACAGTGTCCAACTCACTGTTAATTATTACTTAGAAATTCATGTTTATGGTTCTCTTTCACCTGCTATCTGAAAAAATATTCCTGATACATTGTTTCCTAACTTCCTGGATCAATACGTTAAGGTTCAGCCTTGTAAAAGAAGTTGATAATGTCCTTTCTTTTTTTCTAGTTAAGAATAAACTGAGAACTTAAGACAGGGATAGAAAATTTATGCTAACCATTCTTTTTCCAGGCTTCCTTCAGGTCTTGTGGCTTGGTGGAGGGGAGTGAACAGCACTCCTTTTAGAATGGAATTTTACTTTAATGATAGGCAAATTTAAAGGAAAATTCAAAGCAGTTAATAGTGACATCTCAAATGTTAGTTTTTAACATGTTTATAACAATTTCAATTTAGTGTATGTTTACTCTAACCTTTTTAGAAATTGAATAAATTATATAAATAGCTAAATTTGCAAGGGATGAGTGTTGTATAGTGGTATTGTTTAATTTTATAAGAATAAAATTATTCAGTTCTTTAAAAAGCTTTTATTGTATTAGCTAGAGAAATACTTATTTTTAGTTTTTGAGATAGAGTCTTACTCTCTTGCACCAGGCTAGAGTGCTATGGAGTCAGCCTGGCTTACAGTAACCTCAAACCTCAAACTCCTGGTATCAAGAGATCCTCCTCCCTCAGTTTCCAGAGTAGCTGGGACTACAGATGCCTGCCATAACACCTGGGCTGTTTTTTGTAGAGATAGGGTCTTGCTCTTGCTCAGGCTGGTCTCAAACTCCTGAGCTCAAGTTTTCCTCCTGCCTCAGCCTCCCAGAGTGCTAGGATTACAGATATGAGCCACTGTACCCAGCCTAGAGAAACATTTAAAAATAATCAATTAGTGAAAAATAATTTACAATTAAAATCAACATGTAGCATGTGTTTCCTAAGGAACATGTAACTTAATAATCTTTTTTGAGAAGCCATTTAATGTTTAAATTTCAAATGACTAAAAGATAAAGGGAGGGGAAGTAACATTTACTGAATTACTCCTATACCTCAGAAGCTTTATGTACATTCCTAATTTAATTTTCACAACTATTCCTTGAAGTTCACATTAATATCTATGTTTTACAGGCATATTTACCAGTTTGATGTGCATTTAAAGCCCAGAATAATTCCACTACATGATTTGAAATGCCATTGCTCAGAGTAGGGGCAACAGAATGTGGATATGCAGAATTGTGGGTTCAGGAGACTGTGATTTATCCTACTGTATCTCATTTGTTGGTTGAGATGATCTTTTACAAGAATTTTTAATCTTTTTAATGTTTTAAAAGCAGCAGTTCTCAACCTGTGGGTCACGACCCACAGGAACTGTATTAAAGGGCTGCTGCATTAGGATGGTTGAGAACCACTGTCCTTTTAGAAGGATAGAGACGTGCTAATTTAGTCAGGCTGGTGTTGAACTCCTGGGCTCAAAACAATCCTTCTGCCTTAGCCTCCGGAGTAGTCAGGATTACAGGTGAGTGCTACTGTGTCCCAGGATTTGATATATATATATATTTTTATGACATCCTCTCATTGAATCATTTCATTCATGTATACTTGGAGCAGCATCTCAAATACCTATAATTTAAGTATTGAAAGCACCTTAATTTTTCACATTAGGAGATAGCTGCTTCAATTCAGAGCAGCATTTCATATTGTTAAATAAGTTCAGAATCTACCAAAACATCATATAATAAACTTATGAAACATAAGATAGTGTTAAAGCACTCACGTTTAGTAAAAAATTATTTGCTAATTTCATAACTAGCATAGATTTTATAATTACTATTGCTGTTGTTCAAGGGGTCTTAGATTTTGACCAAATTCAATGTATTTTGAGAAATGTTCTTTCTCATTTTTAAGGTAATTTTCAATACAAAATTTGTTTAATGTAAGATAAGTACTAATAATAGCAAATATTATTAAACATTTACAATGTTTAGGTAGTATGCTATGTGCATTACGAAGATTATATCATTTCCCTATCGTATGGGTGCTATTAGTACCATTCTGATTTCACATTTGAAGAAACTGACTGTATTGTCCAATACAATAACCATTAGCCAAGTTGGAAATTAAAGTTAAAATTAAATAAAATAAAAAATTTAGTTCCTCAGTAACACAAATGCATTCTAAATGCTGAATAGTCACGTGTGGTTAGCAAGCAGCTACCGTACTAGGCAGCACAGACATGGAAATCTTTTATCATTATAGTTCTATCAGATGACAAAGAAAGATTTAGAGAGTTTATTTATTTGTTTACTTGATTTCGAGAGTTTAAATGTATTTTCCTGAATTCAAAACTAAGTACTGTGCTGGATCTGAAAACTTCCTTAAAAAAACCCGTTTAGGCTTGGCGCCTGTGGCTCAAGTGGCTAAGGCTCCAGCCAGCCACATACACCTGAGCTGGTGGGTCCAAATCCAGCCTGGGCCCGCCAAACAACAATGACAGCTGCAACCAAAAAATAGCCGGCGTTGTAGCGAGTGCCTGTAGTCCCAGCTACTTGGGAAGTGGAGGCAGGAGAATTGCTTGAGCCCAGGAGTTTGAGGTTGCTGTGAGCTGTGATGCCATAGCACTCTACCGAGGGCAACATAGTGAGACTGTCTCAAACAAAAAAAAAAAAAAAAAAAAAAAAAAAATTGGGGGGTGGGGGGTGGGGCAGAAACAATTGTAAGAGGAACTTTACCTAACAAATGCAATCAATACAACCTGGTTCTTTGTAACCTCAATGAACCCCCAACAATTAAAAAAAATAAATCTTTAGAGAGTTAATTTCATTTATTTATTTATTGGATTTAGAGAGTTTAAATGTATTTTCCCCAAGTCAAAACTAAGTACTGAGTTAGATCTGAAAACTTTCTTAAAAAATCTGTTTTTATAAAAATAACTTTATTATAGACTATTTCAAAAGAGAGAAAATAGAACCTCCCATGTATCTTTGTCATCCAGCTTCAACAATTATCAACTCATAAGAGTCTTAATTTTAACACCTCTGATATACTATTTTTTTGCTTCTATTGCTTACATATATTAATTAATGAAAAATTATTCCTCATTCAGAATAGAACATAGGGAGGCAGTATAACATAATGGTTAATATAGAATTAGAAAGCAGACAGTTTCAACTTTGGCTCTGTCACAATACTGTATGTTCTTAGAGGACAAGTTACTTAATTTCTCCAGGGCTAAATTTGTTCATCTTTATAACTATCTCCTACAGCTATTACTTTTCTCTGTATTAAACATTTTCAGCTACCTTCATTCTTAGTAAGGTAAATATACAAATTTATTTAGAGTTAATAGTTAAAGAACCAATTTTTTTCCTCAGGCTTTTTATATAACCCCATCCCTAAAATTAAAAAGGTAAAACAAGACTATTATAAAAATTTTCAAATATAAGAGAAATGTATATTATGGGAAGAAAAAGGTCTATTTGGGGTTGCTGTCTTGATTTCCCTAAGATAACTACGCATATAGTGAATGATGAAAGACACAATTTCTCTTGTCCCCAAGAACTATTAATTTATTAATGTTGATTATGTATATAAATACTCAAATTATATACATATAATTTTTAAGTTTAAAATGATCTACAAATAAATTATAATTATTTATTTTGATATTCAAACTATAAATGTGATTTTAAATTATTTAAATAAATCATTATAAAATTAAGACCAAAAATATGTTTATGGGTAGAAATGAGAGAAGATAATTATTTGGTTATCACAAAGAACACTCATACTTTGGAGTTAATTACCAAATTTTATATTTTTGTTTCCATGTCTTAGGAAAGGTAGATTTAATAATATTTTCTCCTTATTTTCTAATTTCTTGGTTTAACTATTTCTATTTCTGCCTAATTCTATTTCCATAATTATGATAGGTTGATAATTAATCTATAAAAATTTTAAGTTATTCTAGCAATCTAAAAATCTGATAACTAAGCCACCTAATTAACCATATATCTATGAGTTAAAACCTTTTCCTTTACATACATCATTCTTTTATTTTAGTTAAAAAACTAAAATGATCATACAGATAGATGAGCAGATAAAGAATGTGAATAACTACAAATAGAGCAAGTCTTTTGGATAAGGTCTCAATTAAAAATAATTTCAAACTAAGGAGATAAAAATTATTTATTGACACTGAGGTAATTTATGGGTTACTTCATGTAAAGGGTCAGGAGAAGAAAAACGTAAAATTCCTTGGCAAAGTCAACATAAATCGAAGTAAATATGTACATTTTTCTGTTTAAAAAAGTCATTTTAACCCTACAAATGGTACCTGGTTATATCCCACCTCTCCCTTTGTTCAAGCTATACCCCACTGAGGAATTCTAGGGGAATGAGACAAGATGGCATCCCGGAGAGTAGATGGAGTACTGCATTAGTAAGTGTAGCGTTGTTATTTCCATACAGCAACTTCTCATCACACCTGATGTAACATGACCTTAGTTTTCCTAAGAGAAGTGTAACACTCATCACATTTAAGATAACCTTCATTGTTTAAATTTTTTCTTCACAATTTACAATCATAACTCATCTAAGTAGCATTATGTTTACAACATCTTTACTATTCAACTAAAAGATCTATAGATGGCTTACCTGACATCTTTTTCAAGTTGTGCAATACACTCCTTCAATGAATCAATCTTAGAATCTCTCTGACGCACTGATTCAATGAGATATCTGTAAGGTTGCTGAGTCTGGTTTAACAGTGAATTGGCCCTGTCAAGCTGAAGAAACACAGGTTTCACTGAAGTCTAGAAAATCTGATAACAAATTAAAACCATTCAAAATACTCAAGCAAAAATAAATATACAAATTCCTTTTACACGAATTATACTGAAAGCTTTTCCTGTGTAAATCTGAAGTTTAAAAAAAGATTGACTGTTACTTTAATAATAATAAATACTATAAATAAGAAACAAAAATTTCAAATAAAATATTAATAGTTACCAATTTTGGAAGTGGGTAAACCTAAACTTTCTTAGTATTTGTTGGTCTGAGAAGCTATGTGTCATAAAATATATCTTCTTTTAACCAAATCATTAGCTAAAAATTACAATGTTTTATTTGAGCTTTATTTCTACTCAAAATAATCATTTAATTTTAGTAATTTTTTCACCTCTTCATGTTCCCTTCTTTGTTTTAAAAATATATTAACTTATGTATCTGAATCATTACATATAATTAAATTTCCCCCAAATGTGGTTCAAATGTAGGGCGTATAGCTCAGTGGTAGAGAGTGTGCTTAGCAGGCACGAGGCCCTGGGTTCAATCCCCAGTACCTCCAGTCAATCTACCTTTGTGAGGTGATAGTTATGTTAATCAGTTAGATGTAAATAGTCCACATTGTGTATCAAATCAGTACATTGTACCCTGTAAATGCATTAATGTACACAGTTATCTTTTTTTTTTTTTTTGAGATAAGAGTCTCACTATGTCGCCCTTAATAGAGTGCCGTGGTATCACATCTCACAGCAACCTCAAACTCTTGGGCTCAAGTGACTCTCTTGCCTCAACCTCCCAAGTAGCTGGCACTACAGGCACCTGCCACAGCACCTGGCTATTTTTTTGTTGCAGTTGTCATTATTGTTTTAGCAGGCCCAGGCTGGGTTTGAACCCTCCAGCCTCGGTGTATGTGAACGGCACCCTACCCACTGAGCTATGGGAGCTGCCACTATTGTTGGAGGTTTTAAATATATTCTAGATAATAAACCCTTGTTGAACATATAATTTACAAATAATTTGTACCATTTTGTGGGTTTTCTGTTGCCCTCGGTAGAGAGCTGGGGTGTCACAACTCACAGTAATCTCAAACTCCTGGGCTTAAGCAATTCTCTTGCCTCAGCCTCCCAAGTAGTTGGGACTATGGGCGCTCGCCACAATGGCCAGATATTTCTGGTTGCAGTTGTCATTGTTGTTTAGCAGGACTGGGTCAGGCTTGAACCCACCAGCTTCAGTGTATGTGGCTGGCACTCTACTCACTGAGCCATGGGCACTAAGCTTATTTTTCATTCTTGACAATGTCTTTTGATACACAGTTTATATATTTATGAAGTCTGATTTACCTTTTGTATTTTTGTGCCTGTTCTTTTGGAGAAATCATTGCCAAAATGAAGGTCATAAAGATTTTGTCTTATGTTTTCTTCTATGAAGTTTTATACTCCTTAGTTCTTAAACTTAGTTCTTTGATTCATTTTAAGTTAGTTTGCATATATGGTGTAAGGGCAGGGGCTAACTTTATTCTCTTACATGTAGATACCCAGATTTACCAGCTCTGTTTGTTGAAAAGACTGTCCGTTCCTCATTGTTGAAGACCACTGACCATATACATGAGTTTTTATTTTTGGGTTCTCTATTCTATCCTTAATTATAGTAGCACACCGTTTTAGTTAATGTAGCTTTGTAGTACATTTTGAAATCTGGAAGTATGAGTCCCTCCAACTTTGTTTTTCCTTTTCAAGCTTATTTTGGCCTTTTGAGATCCCTTGAAATTCCATATGAATTTTAGGGTGGGTTTTTCTATTTCTATAAAAAATGAAATTGGAATTTTGACAGGAATTATACTTAATTTGGAGATTGGTTTGGGTACTATCGTCATCCTAACAATATTAAGTCCTCCAATCCATGCCCATAGGCATGAAATTTATTCCAAATTATTTTGGAAATTTATTCCAAAGTATTTTGCTGTTTTTGATGCTTTTGAGAATGGAATTGTGAAATTCTTTTTCAAGATTGTTCATTGCTTGTGTAGTATGTATAAGCCATGAACAATTATTATCATTATTATTATTATTATTTTTTTTTTAAAAGACAGGGTCATACTCTGTCACCTGGCCTGGAGTAGAGTAGCATGACCTTAGTTCACTATAATCTTGGCCCTATGTGCTCCTCCTGCCTTGGCATCCCAAGGATTACAAGTCACCACATCTGGCCTGTATGACTATTTAATGCTTTTGACACATAAGACTGAAGTTTTTTCCTAAAGAATTTTATCAAGTTACATACAATTGAACCCCAGTTGTTGGAGGTTTTTTTTTTTTTTTTCTTTTTTTTTTTCAGACAGAGCCTCTCAATCCTCCTGCCTCAGCCTCCCAGGTGCTAGGATTACAGGCATGAGCCTCTCTTCTCGCCTCAACGCTAGGTTTTAAATTTGTTTTTGCTCTTTTTCTTTTTCTAAGTAAATACAAAATGGTTGTCTCTAGAGGATTAAATGCAACATTCTTAATGTCTGTAGGCCCTTATTTTGGTACATAATGAGTTCTTGAGAAAGGTATTCTACACTTAGGTAACTACAACAAAACTGGTAGATATCTATTATCAGGATTAGAGGGTAGAGAAAAGGTTATTTTATTACACAGTGCAAAATTATAAAATTCCTAACTACTCCATGACCTTAAGATGCTTCCTGACAATACATTTCTAGCCTCTTATAAATGTTTAAAATTTTTTTCTCCTCCTTCTTTCATGACTGCTAAAGTCAACTGAGACTACGGATTTGCTGTTTTTTGGGGATAAGAAATGATTTGCATTTTTTTCTTAAATGAATCATGTCTATAAGCTTTTTATACTTTTTTAATAGGGAGCCCTAATATATTTTAGCATTTCGATTTTTTGGATTTCCACTCATTTTAATAAAACATTGAGTGATTAGCAGCCCAGGAACTGAAGGAGCAGAGGACAGTGGGGTGAATGTAGTGGAAAGAATGATGGAAGGTGGAAAGAATCAGGGTAGTAGGGAGACATTGTTAAAAAGATCAACTATGAGGTCTAGGTGGGTAAGGAGGGCAGAGGAGCTGAGTGGGGGCTGACCAACTGTTAAAGAATGTCTGCTTGCAGTTAGATGACTATTTTATAAAAGTATTTAAATTATATTCATCTAAATTATATACAAAATTTTCTTACAATTATTTTAACTATAATCCAGGAAAAAAATCTCTCAAAGAAAAGGAAATGAATACTGAAAGAAAAGATGACTTCATAGTTTGGGGAGACAGTTCATTATAGTGAAAGGAGAGCCACAAACAAAATAATACTATGAATACTGTCTACAGTTTGGGTTTTAGTGTGCTTTTTCTTTGGGTTGGTAAGCATTCTTTAAAATTTATTACAGTGCCACTGGAATCTTATTTTTCTCAATTACTTTATAAACATTCAAATATGCAGCTGGGCAAAAATAAAGCTAAGTTCTACTAACCTGTATAACCAGTTTCTCTACTCAATTAAATCAAACAATTGCCTTGACTTTGTTTTCACAGAACTGACCCTAACTGAATAAACTGAACTGACAAGTTGCTTTGTGTTTCAAAGTGCAGAACAGTCCATGTGTATGTGGGGTGGGGGTTGGGGGAGCAGGCTCAAGGGTTGCAGGGAAAGACCAAGAGCATTTACAAATTGTAGTTAACTTCTGTCTAGCATGAGTTGTTTCTGTTTAAAAGTTACCAAAATCTAATTTCAATTGTGTAAAAAAAAAATCAATGAAGCTGTATATTTTTTATTATTATCATTATTATTATTTTGAGACAGAGTCTCACTATGTCGCGTTTGGGAAAGTGCTGTGGTGTCACAGCTCACAGCAACCTCAAATTACTGGGCTAAAGCGATTCTCTTGCCTCAGCCTCCCAAGTAGCTGGGACTACAGGTGCCCACCACAACACACGGCTATTGAGGCAGTCAGTCTTAACTATTCTAGCTCAATTTCTTCATGACAGCAATTATATATACTATATTAGTTTTTAACAGTATAAGCAAAATTAAGGGCCAAAAGTCTTACTTCAAAAGATATCTTTAATATACAGACAACCTCCTCAGTCTCTGGATAATAAAAACTATGATAAACTTTAAGGATCTATTTCTTTATTAACTTGCTTGTAGGGTTCTAAATCCCCAAAGTGTACTTTCATTCCTCAGGAAAAAAGTATGTTTCTCTGAATGAAAAGTGATGCTAATTTTTATTTTTTATTTTAAAAATAAATTTAACAAAATTTAAAATAATTTCTTCAATACGATTTGAAAAAGTCCTCATGAATTAGAATAGTTACTCTTCAAAAAGTTTTGCAATCACTCACTTTGTCTATTGTTAGTAATTGTTTCCTTATAGGAAAGCCTTAGTAATTAGTGACTCAGGAATCATATACGTAATAAATGACTCAGGATTAAACTCATGACACAACATTTTATAGAATTGTTATTCCTTTGTTTCCATAACCTGTACATATGATTCACAGAAAAGCAACGCCTGATTAAAATATAATTATATATTTTGATTCAAATAGTAATTTAACTTATACTTGGATGATAATCTACAATTATAGATTTTTTCTTAAAATTTAAAAAACTTAAATAAAGGTGGCTACATTGTGTTGTTTGTTTTTCCTAAATGTGGAATTTTTTTCTTTAGGTATTTTTCACAGAAACTCCTAGAAGTGGAGCTCTTTATTGCCAGGGACAAAATGAGCTGTGGTGAATGGAATTTAACATTGAGTTGCTTTCTGTGTATAAAATATGAGCCAGTGATACCTTCTAGCAGTGGTGGCAGTTTGTAGAGAACCACTCACACAATGTAGCTTAATCATTTTGATCAGGCTATGAATGTAAATGACTACCTGAGGTCCAATACGGGGTGACATTTTGGTGTTACTTTGCTATATTCTCAATTACTGGGAAAAATCCCCCCAAACAGTGATTTTTGGGCCCATTCCCAGTCCTACTGAATCTAAATTTCTCTAGTTTAGGCCTTAGATTATGACGATCAGATAAATTTAGAGTAAATTTATAAATATACAAATATCCCTATCTACTCTGGTGAAGCTCTCTGATTTACTTGATGACAAGTAAATCATCTTATATCCTGAACTTACAGTCTTCCCAATTAAAACCAGTTCCTTTTCCTATGTCCTCTATGATCAGTGACATCATCATCTTTATTATTATTATAATTTTTGAAACAGAGTCTCAAGTTGTCGCCCTAGGTAGAGTGCTGTGGTGTCACAGTTCGCAGCAACCTCAAACTCTTGGTCTTGGGCTTAAGTGATTTTCTTGCCTCACCTCCCAAGTAGCTGGGACTACAGGGGCCTGCCACAATGCCTGGTTATTTTTTGTTGCAATTGTCATTATTGTTTAGTAAGCCCAGGTGCGGTTCAAACCCACCATCCTTGGTGCATGTGGCTGGCACCATAACCACTGTGCTATGGGCGCCGAGCCTACATCATCATCTTTAGCAGAGATAATTGTTTTGTTTAATTTTATTTTTTATGAGAGATGATTTTTTTAATCTGTCAATATTCTAACTTTATTTTTTCTTAATTTGGATTAATAAGGGTACTTATGTTTGGGTTACACTGTTTGCATTTGTCAGGTAGCATCTGAGTTGTTGAGCCCTTCACTCAGAAGGTGTGCCACATACTCCTACATTGTACCTGTTAGGTGGGAGCTTACTGAGCCTTTCCTTCACTCCCTCTGATCCCCTTGCTGGAATTTAATCGTGTGTGTGAGCCTGTAGTTTCAAATTAGTAATGAGTACATGGATGCTTGCTTTTCCATTCCTGAGATACTTTACTATAAGGAGAATGTTCTTTGGCTCCATTCAGGTAAATACAAAGATGTAAAGTCTCCACCTTTTTTATGGCTGAATAGTATTCTATAGTATATATATACAATTTGTTAATCTATCCCACAGGTTGATGGGCACTTGGGTTGTTTCCACATTTTTGCGGCTGTCAATTGAGCTGTTAGAAATGTTCGAGTGCAAATGTCCTTGTGATAAAATGATTTTTTTTCTTCTGGGTAGATACCTAGTAATGGGGATGTGGGATCAAGTGGAAGAGGTCTAACTTTAGCTCTTTGAGGATTCTCCATACTTTTCAAAAAGGCTGTACTAGTTTGCAATTCTGCCAATAGTGTATAAATGTTCCCTTCTTTCCACACCCTTGCCACCACCCACAGCTTTTAGACTTTCTGATATGGGCTATTCTCACTGCGTTAGGTGGTATCTGATTTGTATTTCTCTGATGAGTAGGCATAATGAGCATTTTTTCATGTGTTTGTTGACCATTTGTCTGTCTTTTGGGGAGAAGGTTCAAAAAGAGGTAATTTTTAACTGATACAGTTCAACCAATTAGGATACTGATGAACCTGTCTCAGTTTCATCATGCCAGGTATGACCTCTTTGTTGCTGGACTGTAGGTAGGTCAAGAGGGTCTCAGGAGAGAGGTAAGAACAGAAGGGATTAAGATGGAATGGAAAGTCAGGAGCCTTAGTGAAGTAGCTGTTTACCAATGTTTATGCAAGTATTTTAATATGTTAGTAACCAGAAGCAAGTACATGGTAGTTGCTTCTGGCTTTGAGATTCTCAAAATATAGTCCAGGCAAGAGGATAGATTTGTAACAGTAATATGTTAAAATATTTGAGAGTAACCAGCATGGAAGTGATGGCTGAAGTAATCAAAGTAGATAGGAATATTGTTTTTCCTAATTTTGGTTTTCTACCAGTTTTAATAGAGCTTCACCAGAGTAGATAGGGATATTATTTTTTTTAAAGTGTGGTTTTCCATCAAGTTTTAATAGAGCTTGCTAAAAATGCAGATTCCTGAGCTTTATTCTATACCCATTTAATCACAATCTCTGAGGGAAGCATCTAGAAATCCACATTTTAAACAAGAATCCTAGATGATTCTTATACTTATTGAAGTCTTAGAATCTTTGCTAACGAGCAATAGGCAGACACATGAGGGACACCTACATTTGAGCAGATGAAGACATAGCTCAGCAGCATAAAGAGCCATCTGAATTATAGGACAAGAACCAGGGATAACCATGTTATAACGCAGAAAAGAAGAGAGTGTTTCTAAAATATCTACAATGTCATGCCATAGACAGATCAAATTGGTTGGGCTTTGAGAATAGAACGCTGACAAGCTGGAAGTCATTAATGACCACTGAGGAAGAGCATAGCTGAAGGTGGAAGAGAGCAGAAGGAAGGAAGTTATGACAGGCAGTTAAACTTTTGAAAGTTATCTATGCCAATACACTTCCCCCTCACCATGTACGTGTATACATATATATATATCTGTGTGTGTGTGTGTGTGTGTGTGTGTGTGTATATATATATATATATATATATATATATATATATAAACAAGGGGACTACAGAGGGTATAAAGGAAAGAGAAGTTACTGAAAAATCCTTGGATGAAAATAAGTTTAGATGACCCATTTGTAATAAGGAAAGGAGAGAGATCACAGAACCAATGGTTCTGCAGAGAGGACGTGATCTGTGATGGAGTTAATGGGAAATAGAGTAGAAAAATAAAAACATTGGGCAACAGTAGTGAGGGCCTAGTTGGTGTTTAACAACTTGAATTGGTACTGCTTTCAAGCAGCAAAAGTCACAGATTTCCACAAGAATTTTTCAGCACATTACTACAAAGCTAAAGAATTTTTTCACTGTCTCCTTCCTTCCATTAAATATTTATAGAGCAATTACCAGATTATAAGATACTATACTAAAGGTAGGAATTGTCAAGAAAAGCTTGATGGGATAAATTTGGCAACAAAGCAATCTAGAGAGCTCATAAAGCATTCAGATGGTTGGTAAAGTCCAAGCTGGGTAGGAAGAATAATAAAACCAGGAAGGCTTGATAGATTAGAAAAATTGGAAAGAATATGATATTTATTTATTCTTTTTTTTTTTTTTTTTTGCAGTTTTTGGCCAGGACTGGGTTTGAATCTCCTACCTCCGGCATATGGGGCTGGCACCGTACTCCTTTGAGCCACAGGCACCGCCCTGGAAAGAATATGATAATGGGACTTGTAATGAGTCCTAATAAAGTACAGATTTAGTGGGAACAAAAGGCCCGGAGAGCTGATTACAAGTCAGAGAACAGAATTTTTAATTCCAAGAGTTTGCAGTTTCTTTTGATTTCATAGCTACCCCTGAGAAATTATTTTTAACTGACAGTGGGGTCTGAGATGTATAACAATGCTGATTGAGTGGCTGTGAATGTGTTACAAAGAATTTACATTATGATTGGCAAACAGTTTTTTTTTTTTTTTTTTTGAGACTCACTTTGTTGCCCTTGGTAGAGTGCCATGGCATCACAGCTCATAGCAACCTCAAACTTTTGGGCTCAAGCGACTCTTGACTCAGCCTCCCAAGTAGCTGGGACTACAGGCACCTGCCACAACGCCCAGCTATTTTTAGAGAAGGGGTCTTGCCCTGGCTCAGGCTGGTCTCCAACTTGAACTTGTGAGCTCAGGCTATCCGCCTACCTCGGCCTCCCAGAGTGCTGGAATTACAGGCATGAGCCACTGTGCCCAGACTAAATA
>CAUYPK010026447.1:0-15843 GCA_963574355.1 Loris lydekkerianus | reverse complement strand
AATCAACTCCTTGTTTCATTAATTTTTCTGAATGATACCTTTGTTTTCAATTTTATTGATCTCTGATTTGATTTTGGAAATTTCTTTCCTTCTACTGAGTTTAGGCTTAGATTGTTCTGCTTTTTCCAATTCCATAAGATGTCTATGTGAGTTTGTTGATGCACTCTTTCTGTTTTTCAAATGTAGGCATCCAAAGTGATAAATTTTCCTCTTAAAACTGCTTTTGCAGTATCCCACAGGTTTTGGTAGCTTGTGTCTTCATTATTGTTATGCTCAGGGAAGTTAATGATTTCCTGTTTTATTTCTTCCTGCACCCATCTGTTATTCAACAGAAGATTGTTTAATTTCCATGCTTTTGTGTGGGGTAGAACCTTTTTGTTAGAGTTGAGTTCCACCCTTAGGGCCTTATGGTCTGAGAAGATACAAGGTAAAATTTCAATTCTTTTGATTCTGTGGATATTTGTTTTGTGTCCCAGGATATGATCAATTTTGGAGAATGTTCCATGGGGTGATGAGAAGAATGTATATTCTTTATCTTTGGGATGGAGTGTTCTATATGTGTCTATCAAGAACAGTTCTTCTAGGATATCATTTAAACCTCTTATATCTTTGTTTAATTTCTGTTTAGAGGATCTGTCCAGCTCTGTAAGAGGAGTGTTAAAGTCCCCTGTTATTATGGTATTATCAGATATCATATTGCTCAGACTGAGTATGGTCTCTTTCAAGAATCTGGGAGCATTTAATTTGGGTGCATAAATTTTTAAAATTGAAACATCTTCTTGTTGTATTTTTCCCTTGACCAATATAAAGTGACCAACTTTGTCTTTTTTTACTTTAGTTGCTTTAAATCCACATGTATCTGAAAATAAGATTGCAACTCCTCTTTTCTTCTGAATTCCATTTGCCTGAAAAATTGTCTTCGAACTCTTGACTCGGAGTTTTAATTTGTCTTTTGAAGCCAAGTGTGTTTCTTGCAGACAGCAAATAAATGGCTTGTGTATTTTTAATCCAGTCCGCCAATCTATGTCTCTTCAGTAGGGAATTCAAGCCATTAACATTTATTGAGATAACTGAAAAGTGTGGCAGTGTTCTATTCATCTTATTTGTGAGAGTCCATAGCTTAGTTTTATCTTTTGCATCAGTGTGGAGGTTAGGTTCTGTCCTTTAATTTCTGGGTTCTTACTTTGCTGCTAATCCATTGCAATGGTCAGTGTGTAGAACAGGTTGAAGTATTTCCTGTACAGCTGGTCTTATTGTGGTGAATTTCCTCAATGTTTGTATATCATAAATGATTTGATTTCTCTATCAATTTTAAAGCTTAGCTTAGCAGGGTACAAAATTCTGGGCTGGAAATTGTTCCGTTTACACAGATAAAAGGTAGATGACCATTGTCTTCTTGCTTAGAAAGTTTCATTAGAGAAGTCTGCAGTCACTCTGATGGATTTTCCCCTGTAGGTAAACTGGCGCTTATTCCTGGCAGCTTGCAGAATCTTTTCTTTTATCTTGACTTTGGACAGGTTCATCACAATGTGTCTTAGAAAAGCTCGGTTAGAGTTGAGGTGACCTGGGGTCCAATATCCCTCTGAAAACAGTGTGTCAGAATCTTTGGTGATATTTGGGAAATTTTCTTTTATAATATTTTCTAGTATGGCTTCCATTACTCTGGGGCATTCTTCTTCCCCTTCTGGGATTCCTATATCTCGTATGTTGGAACGCTTCATAAGGTCCCATAATTCTGACAGGGAACATTCTGCTTTCTCTCTCTTCTTTTCTGCCTCTTTTACTATCTGAGTTATCTCAAGAGCTTTGTCTTCTACCTCTGAAATTCTTTCTTCTGCATGGTCTAACCTATAGCTGATACTTTACATTGCATCTTTAAGTTCCCTAATTGCTTCAGTTCCATCAGCTCTGCTATATCCTTTCTATGTTCTTCATATCATTCATCTCTTATTTGCTTCTGTTTTTGGATTTCCTTTTGGTCATTTCCACTTTATTAGCAGTTTCCTTCATTGTTTCCATCATGTCCTTCATTGTTTTCATCATGTGTATTCTAAATTCCTTTTCTGTCATTCCTAACATTTCTTTATTGGTGGAATCCTCTGCAGTAGCTACCTCATGGTCCCTTAACGGGGTTGTTCTGAACTGGTTCTTCGTGTTGCCTGGAGTTTTCTGCTGATTCTTCCTCATGAGTGATATCTTTTATCTGTTTCATTGCCCTAATATTCCTTTCACTTCCTCTTGCTCTTTAAGTTCCCATCCCTATTGACAGTTTTCCACTTTTTTTGTCCTCCTCTTGGGGTCCAGAAGTCTCTTGCTGACTCCCTGTATCCTCAAAGGGATGATTATAGGCAGATCCCACCAGCCAGAGATGCCTGGAGTCTTATCTCCCCAGACTGATGGTGCCCAGATGCAAGGATGCTGTTACTTGGCTGCCATCTTACCAAAACCACTTTTCAAAGAATTAGGGGAAAAATTCTTAAAGTTCATACAAAACCAAAAAAAAAAAAAAAAAAAAAAAAGCTAAACCAAACCAAAGAAAAAAGAACAAAACTAGAGGCATTACATTACTGGGACGTCAAACTATACTACAAAGCTAGAGTAACACAAACAGCATGGTACTGATTTATATTCTGGCATTTCAATAAATGGAACATAATAGCTCAGATTTAAAGCTGTATACCTAAATTTGACTAATTTTTGGCCAAACAAACAAACCAAAAAAAAAAAAAAAAAAAAAAAAAAAAAAACTGAACAAATTCCTATGCACACACACCATATATTATTTTGAAGTAAAAAAACAAAACAGCAACAAATACAATCACACCACCTCATGTAGCCTGCAGGCTGCAGTTTGAGGACCCCTGCAATAAACGGTGCTGGAAATATTGTGTAACCATATGCATAATGATAAAACTGGATCTCCATCTCTTACCATATGCATAAATTCACTAAATATAGATTGAAGACTTAAATATAAGACCTGACACCATAAAAATTCTAGAAAATACTTAGGAAAAATTCTTCTAGACATTGACCTGCACAAAGAATTTATGTCTATGACTCCAAAAGCAAATGCAACATAATTAAAAACAAACAAATGAGATTAAATTAAAGTAAAAACTTCTGCACAGCAACAGAAATAATCAACAGAGTAAATAAACAATCTACATAATGGGAAAAAAATATTCACAAGCCATACATTCAGTGAAGGACTAATTTCCAGAATCTATGAGAGACCCAAACAAATCAGAAAAAAAAAAAAAAATTCATTGAATAGTGGGCAAATTATGTGAATAGGCATTTTTCAAAATAAGATATACAAATGGATAAGAAATACATGAAAAGATTCTCAACATTACTAATCATCAGAGAAATGCAAACCAAAACTACAATTAGATTTGACATCTTGCTCCCATAGGAATGGCCACTAATAAAAGTTGAAAAAAAAAAAAAAAAAAAAAGATGTTGGCCTTGATGGAGTGAAAAGGGAATGCTTATTTACTGCTGTTGAGAATGTAAGTTAGCCCAAACACAGTGGGAATAAGCATGAAGATTTTTCAAAGAACTAAAATAGATCTACCATCTGATTCTACAACCCCACAACTGGGTATCTACCCAAAGAAAATACATCATTAAATCAAAAAGATAAATGCATTTTTATATTTAATCACAGTACAATACACAATCACAAAGTCAGGGAATCAATTTAAGTGCCCATCAACTGATGAGTAAATAAAGCAAAGCAAATGTCATAAATAAATAAAGAAAATGGCTTACATACATATACAAAATATATAATGGAATAATATTTAGCCATCAGAAGAAGGAAAGGTCTTTTGCAGCAATTTTGATGGAACTGGGGTCCATTATTCCAATTAATGTAACTCAGTAACTTAAAACAACATACCCTCATTTATAAATGGAAGCTAAGCTATGGCTACCGATGATCATATACATTTAGTGTAATAGACATTGTTAATTCTGAATGGTAACAGAAGAGAAGAGATTGAGAAATAAAAAATGATACATTGAACTTTTGAACTTTACCTAAGAATTGAAAGCAATGTAACCTAAATATTTGTACCTGCTTATTCATCTGAAATTTAAAATTACCTTTTAGGTACAATGTACATTGTATGGGTGATGGGCACATTAAAAATCCAGAATTCACCACTATGTAATACTCATGTAATAAAACTCCACCTGTACATCTTAAATCTAATGAAATAAAAAAAATAATTATTACAAAAAGAACATAATACTAAGGAGGAATATAATAGATACTGAAAAATACTCAAAAGGCTGCCATGGGAATGGAAGATATTTTACCTGTGTTCTTTTCAGACCAGATATGATGAGAGACAATTACAGGGAGGAAAAATTTAAGTTAGTTTAAGGACAAATTTTCAATCAGAATTGTCCCATCATGGGTTGCCTCTTAAGATTTTTGTAGCATTACTATATTTCAAGAATGTTGATGGAAGGATTCTTGATAGGGGACAAGACATGGGAATCAATAAAAAAATTAGAAATATTATTAGTCAAACCCAAACTTTAAAGATCTTTAGGATTTCTTGATAAATGTGCTTCTTTAATGCATCAAATGAAGTATCATAAGTCTAAAAAAGAAAAAAGTATATTAACTAATGCATAGCATAAATGAATAAAAATTAGAAATATTGGGTTAGTGTACACACTTAAAACTTCTGTGGATATAAATTTAACAACAACAACAAAAAAATGCTTCTGGGTATTGACTCTACCAGGAAATTAATATCATTTTTTTTTTTTTTTACATGTAACAAAAGAAACATAGGGAATTTGAAATCTTTGGCACCAATAGCTACAACCAACCCGAAACACAGCACAGCTCTTACTGAGATTAACATAAAACATCATTCTAAAGACCCATTTTTTACATCATCTATTAATTTCAATAAATGATGTCTAGTTTTCAACAGAAAATTGAAAGACATGCCAAAGCCACACAATATTAAGCCATAAAGCAATGATCAAAACCAGACTCATATATTACCCAGATGTTGGAATTAACAATGAAGTATTTTAAAATAATTATAACTAATATATTAAGGACTCCAATGGCAAATAAGGACAACATGAAGACACGATGGCTAATATAGAAAAAAAAAGAGAGACAGAAATTATAATAGTCAAAAGAAAATACTAGAAAATATATACATTGAATAGAAATGAAGAATGTTTTTGATGGATTCATCAATAGACTAGATATAGAGAAGAGAAAAGTCACTGATCCTGAGGATATGTCAAGAGAAACTTCAAAACTAAAATGCCAAGAGAAAAAAAACGAAAAGGATAAAACATAATAACAAGATCTCTGGGATAATTACAAAATTTGTACTGTGGATAAAATGGGAATATTAGAAAGAGAATCAAGACATAGGAACAGAAGATATATTTGAATTATTAAAGGCTGAAATTTTCCTAAATTATAGGCATACATCAAATAGTACATTCAGGAAGCTCAGGGAAGAGCAAGAAGGACAAACAATTAAAATATCTATATCTCAGTACATCATATTTGCACTACTAAAGATTGTGA
Source organism: Loris lydekkerianus (assembly GCA_963574355.1). Lineage (NCBI taxonomy): Eukaryota > Metazoa > Chordata > Mammalia > Primates > Lorisidae > Loris > Loris lydekkerianus. Next base: position 10,262 of record CAUYPK010026447.1, on the reverse strand, counting down.
TGTGATGTTATTTTATTTTCTTTCATTTGCAGAAAACCAAAGACAAAGAAAAATTCTGAAAAAAGTAAAGCAGACTAGGGGGAACAACATACCTATGGTTGGACAAGGAAAAGAAGTATAGCTAACTTCCCATTAGAAATCAGACAAACCCAAAGAGAAATAGTAAAATCTTTAAGGTCTTGAAATGAAATAAACAACAACTTCTTTTATGAAAATGTTAAAAGAATTTATTTCAGAAAAAGGAAAATTATACTCATCGGAAACTGAAAACCACATGAATAAAAAGTATGTGGCAAGAATAAATTGAACCATGTAATAGTCTTTCTTTTATTCTTAACTTGTCCCAAAGGTAAGTCTTTAAAGTAATAACAGAAAAATGCATTTAGTGATTACAAAATACAGATAACTAAAATTCATGACAATAATGTCATAAAAGACAAAAATAGAAATTGTAAAAACTTTTTCATATGAATCCTTGAGGGCAAGTGAGAAAATACACAAGATTTGGAATATTTATCTGAGAAAATTATTAGGGAAAATTTTCCTGGCCGTGCTAGAAATCTATATATCCAGTTACAAGATGGTCACAGAACTCCTGGGAAATTCATCAGTAACAGGCAATCATCACAACATATAGTCATTAGGCTGGTCAAAGTAAACATGAAAGAGGTACTCCTATATTAAAGTGAAAGAAAGTAGCATACAAAAGAAAATCTATCAGAATAACTTCAGACTTCTAACCTAAAACCTTATAAGCTAGAATGAATTGTGGACTCATCCTCAGTTTTCTAAAACTAAATAATGGCTAGCCTAGAATTTTATATCCTGCAAAAATAAGTTTCCTATGTAAGAGAGAATGAAAGACTTTCAATTAACCAAACTTTGAGGGAATTTTTGAAGACCAGACCTCCCCTGCAAGAAGCACTCAGACCTGCCTTATAAATAGACACCAGTATAAAATTATCCAAAAGCTAAACCTCAGAGACTAGGTACTACAGTTGCTCAAAAAGTAAAAAAAAGCAATTATAAGTCTACACAACTGCATGGATAGTAATCTGCCATTTGCAACAATTCATTCAATAAATGTGAATGGTTTGAACTCCCAACTGAAGAGACATAGGATGCAACAGAGATAAAATAATACACGCCAAGTATCTGCTGTTTCTAAGAAATACATCTAACCCAGAGGACTCATTGAGATTCAAGGCAAATCAAAAGGATGGAAAACAATATTCTATGCAAACATAAAACAAAAATGCTTATGCAGTAATTATTATATCATCTAGCATAGACTTCAAATCAATAGTGTAAGGAAAGAAAAGGATAGTCACTATATAATGGAGAAAGGAAGAATTCAACAAGAAGACTTAACAATTCTAAATATTTATGCACCAAACACGGGAATACCCAGATTCATAAAACAAATGCTACTGTATATAAACAAAGTGACAAACAGCACCATATTTTCTGGAGACTTCAACACCCTACAGACATAACTTGGCACATCCTCTAAACCTCAAATAAGTAAAGCAACAACGGATGTGAAAAGAACTCTAGAAAAAAGGACCCTGACAGACATTTACAGAACATTCTACCCCAAAATTAATAAATGTGCATTCTTCTCATCAGCTCATGGAACATTCTCTAAGACTGATCTAATCCTGGGCCACAAGACGTGTCTCAACACATTTTTAAAAGATTATAAATTATACCATGCATCTTTTTGAAACACAATGGAATAAAATTAGAAAGCAGAAACAGAAACACCCATATGTACATGAAGTCATAAAAATTAAACAAACTATTGCTGAATGATAGTTCAATGAAGGAGGAGATAAAGATGAGAGTAAAAATATTTTTCAAACTAACGGATAATAGGGACATAAATTATCAAAATCTATGAAATATAGCAAAAGGAATATTGGGAGGAAAACTCATAGCCTTACATGACCACATTCAAAAGACAGAAAAATCACAAATAATCAATCTAATGAACCATCTCAAGGAAATAAAAAAGGAACAGAAAACCAATCCTATACACAGAAGAAGAAAAGAAATAACAAAGACAAGAGCAGAAGCAAATTAAATCAAGAACAAAATAATTATACAGAAGATTAATGAAGCAAAATTTTTGTTCCTCGGAAAGATAAACAAAATTGGCAAGCTTCTTGCAAGATTAACCAGCAACTGAAAAAAGGGCTCTAATAAGCTAAATCAAAAATTAAAAAGGAAAAATCACAACTGATAGCACAGAAAAACAAAACAATCTTTTAATACTATAACAACTCTATCCTCATAAACTTGAAATGCATACACAACCACTTCTTAAATTCAATCAGGAAGAAATTGAACTCCTGAGCACAAAAATTAAATCAGCAATAGAAAATTGTCCAAAAAAAAAAAAAAATCACAGAACCAACAGGTTCACACCCAAATTTTACCAATCCTAAAAGAAGAATTTACTTCTAAATTGCAGAAATTATTTCTTAACATTGAGAAGGAAGGGATCTTCTACAACTCATTCTACAATGCTGATATCACCTTGATATCAATGCCAGGAAAGTACACACACACACACACACACACACAAATAAACCTACGGACTAATATCCCTTATGAATATAAATGCAACATTTCTTAACAAAATTCCAAAATTCTAGAAAACTGAATTCAACTGTATAGCCAAAAAATAATTTATCACGACCAAATGGGTTTCATCTAGAGATGAAAGGATAATTCAATATAATACAAAGCTATAAATGTAATTCACCACATAAATAGAAGCAAAAACAAGACCATATAATCCTCTCAATAGATGCAGAAAAAATATTTGACAAAATTCAGCACTCTTTCTTCATAAGGATGCTTAACCAAATAGGTATATATGGGACATACCTAAAAGGTATAAAAGCCACTTATGGCAAACCCAAAGCCAACATTATATTGAAAGGGGAATGACTAAAAGCATTCCCACTTAAAATGGGAACCAGACAAGTTTACCCACTATCACCACTTCTAGACAGCAGTGCTTTAAGTTCTAGCTAGAGCAATTATACAAGAGAAGGAAATCCAGGGTGTCCAAAAGGGGGAAAGAAGAGGTCAAAGTCTCACTTTGTATTAATGATATGATCTTTTATCCGGAAAACCCCAAAGATTCAATAAAGATACTTCTGGAATTAATAAACAAATTTAGTAAAGTCTCATATTTCAAAATTATTGTACAAAAATCTTTAGTTTGATTCATACATGCCAACAATTGTCAAGCTGAAAATCAAACTGAAGACAATAATGTTCACAAAAGCAACAAAAAAAATATTTAGGAATGTATTCAACTAAGTGGGTGAAACACCTCTATAGGTAGAACTATGAAACACTTAGGGAAAAAATTGTGGAGGATGTAAACAGATGGAAAATATATTATGGTCACGGATTAGCAAAATCAAAATTGTTAAAATGTCTATATTTCCCTAAAGTTATATAGAAAGTCAATGCAATCTTCAATAAAATAACAACATTATGTTTTGCAGATCTTGAAAAACAGTTCCATTCTTCATATGAACCACAAAAGACCCAATAGCCATTGCAAACTTACATAAGAAGAACCAAGTGAGATTCATCACTTTACATACTTCAAGCTATACTACAAGGTTATTATGACTAAAACATCACCACTATATTGGCACAAAATCAGACATAGACCTATGGATCATAACAGAAAATCCAGACATAAATTCATCCTCAAATTACCATCTATTTTTTGACAAATCAGATAGAACATGCACTGTGTAAAATAATCTCTAGTCACTAAATGGTGCTGGGAAAATGGTATAGCCACATGTAAAAGACTTAAAGTGGACCTGCATCTCTCTTCACTCACAGAAAATAATTCATGATGAATAAACTACTTAAGCATAAAGAATAAAGCTATAAGAATCCTTGAAGAAAATGTTGTAAACATTCTTATTGATATTGATCTGGGCAAAGAATTTATGAAAACCCCCCAAAAGGAATTGCAGCAACAACAAATATAAATGAGACCTAATCAAACTAAAAAGCTTCTCCACAGTCAAGGACACAATCAATAGAACAAATAGACAACCTATGAAATGGGAAAAAATATTTGTATGGCATACATTCAATAACAAGAATCTCCAGAGAACTCAAGCAAATCAGCAAGAACAAAATAAAACTTCCATTAAAAAGTTATTAAAATACATGAATGGAAACTTTTCAAATGAAAGGAGTGCAATGGTCAACACAGACATGTGGATATGATCAATATCTCTATTAACAGGAAAATACAAATAAAAGCCTCAATGAGAAACCACTTAAGTCCAGTGAGAATGGCTTTTTCAAAATGTCACAAACAACAGAGTCTACCTGTATGTAGAGAGACAAAAATCTCTTATACAATGTTGGTGGGACTGCAAACTAGTTCAACCTCTATGGAAAGTAGTATGGAGACACCTCAAAGAACTAAAATCAGGCTCAGAATTTGATCCATCAATCCAACTACTACATATTCACCCAAAGAAAAAAACATTTTTATTTTAAAAAATACTCTTGTGTTAGAATGTTTATAGCAGCACAATTCACAATTGCAAGGATGTGGAAACAACCAAGTTCCCATCAATATGGGTAAATGAAATGTGGTATATGTATACCATGGAGTACTTCTCATCCATAACTAATGGTGTTCCATTTTGAACAATCTGGGAGGAATGATTCCTCTAAGTATCACAAGAATGGAAAAACAAACACCACATGTGCTCAATGCTATACTGGAAGTATTTGATGAACCCTTATTTGCGCATACATATGTAAAACTCAACAGAAACCTTATAGATGAAAGGGGTAAGGAAGTGGGTAAATTCACACCTAACGGGAATAATAAACACACTTACTGGGTGAAGAGAACATATAACCTTCCCAGCACTGTTTATTGAATATGCATTCTTTTTCCTGGTTATATTTTTGTCTTCTTTGTTCAAGATCAGTTGCCTGTATGTTGATGGTTTTATGTCTGAGTTTTCTGTTCTGGCCCATTGGTCTGCTTCTCTATTTGTATGCCATTACTATGTGATCTTTGTTGCTATAGCTTTGTAGTGTAGCTTAATGGCTGGTAATATGATGCTTCCAAATGTACCTCGCCTTGGCTATTCGAGGTCTCTCCTGCTTTCAAACAAAACGTAGAATTATTTTTTATAGATCTGTGAAACATTATGTTCATATTTCGATGGGGATTGCATAGAATCTGTAAATCACTTCAGTAGTGTGGACATTTGAACAATGTCAATTCTAGTGATCCATGAGCATGATGTATTTTTCCATTTGTTTGTATCCTTTGCAATTTTTTTATTGTTTCATAATTATTTTTATAGATATCTTTTACCTCCTTGGTTAAGTATGTTCCTAGGTATTTTATTCCTAGTATATATTCCTAGTATATTCCTAGCTATTGTGAATATTATTTAGTCTTTGATTTGACTGTCAGCTTTACTGTCATTGGTGTAAGAATGTTACTGATTTGTGTATATTAATTTTGTACCCTAAGATTTTGATGAATTTGTTTATCAATTCCAGGAGTCTTTTAGTGGAGCCTTTGGGAGGTTTTAGTTATAAGTCCATATCATCAGCAAAAATATAGTTTGACCTATTCGTTCCCAATGTAGAGTCCTTTCCTCTCTTTTTCTTGCCTGATTGCTATTAGTAGGAGGACTTCAGCACTATGTTCAATAGACATGCTGACATTGTGTGTCTTTATCTTGTTCCAGTTCTTAGTGGGAATGTTTTCAGCTTTTCCCCATTCACTATGATTTTGCCTCTGTGTTTGTCACATGTGTCTTTCAAAATTTTGAGATCAGTTCCTTTTATTCCAAGTTTTTTAAGAGTTTTTATTATGTCAGGGTGCTGAATTTTGTCAATCTCTTGTTCTTCACCTCTTGCAATAATCATGTTATCTTTATTTTTGCTTCTATTCATATGGTGAATCTCATTTTTCAATTTACATATGTTGAACCATTCTTCCATTCCTAGGATGGAGCCAACTTGGTCCCGGTGGATTATTGCCAGGGCCCAGAACTGGCTAGGTCTCCAGCAGGCTTAACTAGGTTCTGGATGCAGACTGCTAAGCTACCTTGCTCAGGAACAATTTATCTTAGGTGCCTGAGGGCTATATACTTTAGCAGGAGAGACAGAGAGGGAGGGAATCTTAGAGTAAAGCAGTCTTCTTAGAAAGATAGATCTTAGTCTTTAGTAGAGTGTGGTAATCTTGGTAATCTTCAGCCAAGAGACACCATGCTGGCCTTCTGCAGACAGGAGAGGAGTCAGAGTAAGCAGGTCTGTGATAGAATGCACATGCTCCTGACTGCCTTCTCCTCCAACCTAATATAAGGCTGATCTCATGCCTCTCAACACCACAGGTATAGAGACTGCCAATTCACCAATGCTATCATCTCGTGAGCTCTCATGCTTGTTAGGAGAGCTAAATTCCTCTCCATGCCCTTTTCACCAAAATGTTCCATTGTTGAGCTATACAGTTATTTCTTATAACTCTCACACCTCCTAGCCATAGGCTATACGGGCTGCTACGGATTATTTTTTTGAGGAGCTGTTTAATTCCATTTGCTAAGATTTTATTAAGGATTTTTGCATCTATTTTCATAAGAGATATTGGGGATATTGCTCTGTAGCTTTATTTTATTGTAGTGTCCTTTCCTGACTTTGATGTCAAAGTGATACCGTCATCGTAGAATGAGTTAGGGAGGATTACCCCTTTCCTGATGTTAAAAAATAATTTCTGGAGCATGGCTGTAAACATTTTCAAATTATGAAACTCATTCTGATTTACCATCTTCATGCCCCTTCTTAAGTGATTTTGCAGTTTCTCCACAGTAAGTTTCAGAGTATCTGTTTTCTTAATCTTTGATTTTGAAGCCTTGCGATTTGTTTAATATAATTGAATGTATCAAGAACAATGTTAAATTACTTTTAAACTTAGGCTTTAAGAGGCTTTGAATGCTCTTCTGTCTTAAAGTGACTCTGCCTAGCTGTCATATGAACATACCTAGGCTAACCCATTGGATAGTGATAAGACATGGGCCCTGATTTGTCATAGTAAATCCAATGAAAGGCCATCCAACCCCTAAAAGCAGAGTTCCTATCTGATCACCAGTAGATGCACAAATTTGAATGATCCCTGATTAAAATTATGGATCTACTTACCTAATTCCAGTCCAAATTGTAGATCTATATAATTGTGAATTAAACAAATGGATATAATATAAAAATTAAATCCCTTGGTTTTGGGATGGTTTATTGTGCAACAAAAAGTAACTATTACAGGATGATAGTTATATACAGTAATATGTAACTATATGCAGTAATATAACTATTACTTCATATAAGTATAAACTTGGTATTTTTAAACCTATAATATTTCATAAGTCATTTCTAGTTAGTATATGTTCTTTTCTGGTTTTGTTATTACTTATTGATAGTAATTATAAATGACTATTTCAGAAATGTAATTCTCATTATTGATTTCACATTACTAATCAAAATATTCTAATAGATTATGCATCAAACAGAATCAATGCAATCATATAAATAATTCCTGCTTCTACAATATATAAATATGCAGACATGTTTTTTCCCATTTTGTCTAGGCCATTGTAGTCAATTTCATTCCACTATTTTGAGGTTTATTTTACAAGTTCATTATAGTACTGTGATAAACTAAGAAGAAATTAAACTGGGTGTCAAGAGACTGGGGTCTAAGTTCTGGATTTGACCCTCACCAACTTCAGGAGATTGGCAAATCTCTGGAGCATCATATTATTCAATTATAAAATAACAGAATTAAAGTAAAGGAGATTTCTAAGGACCCTTTATAGATATCATATTCTTTCAGTCTTTAATTTTAATAGATTTAATAAGTATAGATATATTTTAATACATTATATTACATTTATTTACTCATCTATTTATAGAGATGTGATAAGAAGGAGAGGAGGAGATTATGCAAAATAACTACACCATTATTGCTACATGCTGTACTATGTCATGTGTAGTTTAAGACTTTTTCCACTATTCACAATAAATGATACAAATATTAATTACATGAAACTCTCAGAATTTATTGACAGACACCAGGACAATAAGAAAGATGTATACCTAAGAAGTTGATAAGGTAAAGAAATTGTAAGGGACATTTTGATTGATATTGATTAATTAGTTAATTAATAGCTCAGCAATTTCAAGTAAGTCCTGAAGGTAGTAGATGAGGGAAGTATTTCAGTAAGCCAAGGCAACACATACACAAAGACAGATGATAAAACTTCTCTCATATTTTACACGGTTGGGGGAAAGACTTGTAAAAATGGAATCCAGAGAAATAGCTAATACAATGTCCAGTAACTGAGGAAATTGAGAAACCATTTTGAAAGTGTTATGCATTAAAAGAATCAATCCTATATATTATGTACAACTGGATTCCAACTGCAGATAAGGACCAAGAATTTATCCATTTTTATGTCTCTTGCATCCTGAAATTCATTTTATTTTAAAAGGTGATTTAGATAAGTCAATTTCCTACTATGGAAGGGCTGCCATATATAGTTTAACATGTAGGAATAGTCTGCAGTCCTAAAGCTACAGATTAATTCTTTCTTATTCACCTGAATGATGGCAGCAGACATGATGAGAGCCAAACAGAACTTTTCCCTGAAGCAGTGATTATTTTGCAGCTAGGAAATAGAATACAGGCCTGTTCTAATATTCTTACTAGGGACCCATAATTTGGAGACACACAATTACCAGGATCCATTTTCTTGACTTTATACAAGTATATAGTCCACATTATTAAGTTATGGTATCCTTTATCAGATTTATAAAATGAGATGACTCAGATGTTACAGGCATAACAACCTATCTAAGGACATGAGCCATCATTTATGTTTCCTTTTCTTCAAAATAAGGATGTATTAACAACCGTGTAACAACCTTCAAATTCTGAAATATTATTGAATAACACATCCTTTTTAATAGAAAATGTGATTTCAAGCATCCAACAATGAATGTTCCTGTGATTTATTTTTCCATAAAATCTACTCTAAGCCTATCTCCAAATGTTATTTGCTATGTCAATATATTGTTTTAATACCAGTTGTTTAGTACTATAAATGTATTTAGTGTAAAAACTGCTTTATACATTCAATTATTTGATGTTTTCTAATATTACTCAATATCAGCTGGAAAAAATATTGAACATAGGAACTGCTTACTAATAACAGTGTGCTCAGTAGTTGACTACTTTCCATAGATACACCTGATTTGTATTTAATTAATGAGCATATGTCCCTCAGTGGTGTGGCCTCTGGATTCACTCTTTTTCTTGACTATTCCAAAATAGCAGCTGCTAAAGGGATTGTATCCATTCATAAATGCACTCATTCATCTTGCCCAGCGGAAAGGACTATATTCATTCATTTGTTACCAAGTCCTGGCCTCATGTAACCGCAAGGAACCCATGCAACTATAGATACTAATGGACAAAGAGCCCAGAGAGAGACAGCTTTCCACCCCACTCCACCGTGTTTCTCTTTCTTTTTCTCTTTCTCTTTCTCTCTCTCTCTGTCTCTCTCTGCCAAGACCTTTGGTGTTTTTGTATTCTTTCCTGTAAAATGAATCTTGTCTTACCACTGAACTGTGGTCTGTGAGTTCATTCTTCGAATCACTGAAACCAAGAACCTACTGAAGAGCAATATTCTGGTATCAGTATTATTCCCTATGTCTCTGAAATTGCTTATATGGGCTTGGAAGTGTAAGGCTGATGCTTTTCCTGGATACAGCTTGCTCTACCATCCCTATACGTTTATTCCTATCAAATACTGTCATTTATAGTGAAAGTTTGGAGCAATAGAATGGGACAGGACAACAGAAAACAGCTTAAAATTTAGCATCAAATACCACTAAAACTTTACTGGGCCTTTCTTACCTTTCAAGTCACATACCAATGGCAGGGTGGGGAACTGATCCCCTTTCATATGTTCGGTTGTCCCACGTAAACAAATATACCAAAAATCCATAGGTAGGGTCAGGGTCAGGAACTGACTTTGGATGTGACAATCAAAATGTTTCTTGTTGACTCTATCCCTTCCTTAGACCGCCTTTTTTTTTTTTTTTTTTTTTTTTTTTTCATGTTTATTTTTATGATACACAAGAACAGTTTTTTTGTTTCACAATCAGTTTGTGCGGTTTTT
>CAUYPK010026446.1:0-20119 GCA_963574355.1 Loris lydekkerianus | reverse complement strand
CCTTAAAGAAAGATGGAGACTTTACCTCTTTTATGTTTACATGGATGGAGCTGGAACATATTCTTCTTAGTAAAGTATCTCAAGAATGGAAGAAAAAGTATCCAATGTACTCAGCCCTACTATGAAACTAATTTATGGCTTTTACATGAAAGCCATAACCCAGTTACAACCTAAGAATAAGGGGAAGGGGGAAAGGGAGGGGAGGGACGGGGGAGGTGATTGGTGGGATTACACCTGCAGTGCATCTTACAAGGTTTGCACCTTCTTACAAGGTGCAAACTTATGCGTGAAACTTAGTAAATGTAGAATGTAAATGTCTTAATACAATGACTAAGAAAATGCCAGGAAGGCTATGTTTACCAGTGTGATGAAAATGTGTCAAAAGCTGTATAAAACCAGTGTATGGTGCCCCATGATCGCATTAAGTACACAGCTATGATTTAATAATAATAATAAAGAAAATCATAAGCAATATTGTAAAACGTAGAGGTGTGAAGAGATCAGGGTTGCAGGGAGATGGGAGTGGTTTGGATGAAGAAGAGATGAGATAGCAGATGGGCAGGTGAGAGAGAAAAAGGCAGAGAATGGGGAAATGATGACTTCATTACATAACGCAGAAATATTTACCTTTACTAAAAAAAATGTTATTATTGATTAGGTTCTTATGCTTGGCACCCTCAAATTTCATTTGGAATAAAGTTAACACTACATTTTCACTAAGTAAAAAAACACATCCATTTGCTAAAAATTTTTACTAATGCTGAATGACAACCCTATCACAAAATTTTATATTAGGTTCCTTATCTTGCACAGGGTTCCTCTTCTGAAGCTCATTTTCCAAATATTTTAGAGGTGAAAGGCCCAGCCTTGAAATGCAGGAAACACTTCCTAAGGTTGGAGACAGCCTGACAGCCTCACCCACGTCTTCTACTCTTGACCTTTAAGGCACTCATTCTCTGGGGAATTGCTATGAAGCAGTACTATTTCCATTCATTTTTCACCAGAGATTTCTTTTTTGTGAAATGTCTATTCAAATTTCTTGCCCATTTTTATAATGGGCCACCTGTCTTTATAATTAATTTGTAAGTGTTCATTATATTTGGGGATCTTGTCTTTTGCTTTATTGCACGTGTTGGAGACATCTCCCAAGCTGTGGTTGTTTTTTCCCTCTATGATATCCATTGACGAATAGAACTTCTTAATTTAAAAATAGTCAAATTTATCCATTTCCTCTTATAGATTCTTATTTTAAAAAGTACCTTCTTACCCTGAAGTTATAAAACTATGTTCCTATAATATATTCTAAAAGTTTTTCACTTTTTTTTTTTTTTTTTTTTTTGCCTTTCACTTTTAGGACTTTAATCTCCTCAGAATCAATTTTACATGTATGTTATTTGGGAGATCTCCAATTTCATTTTTCTCTATAACCCAATTTTCCCAGATTCATTTATCAATAAGACTATCTTTCCTTGGCTGATTCCCACCAGTTTTTCATACACGATCTTCATATACGAGGCACACTTTCATGTTTTCGTTTCTCTTGCATCTCAGACCTATCATTTGTCCCTATCTTTCTACCTGAGGTAAATTCTTTAGAATTTCTGCTGATGGAAAACAATGTTGGCTTTTGTTTGTCTAAAAATGGCTTCATTTTAAACCCATTCTTGAAAACTTATTTTTGCTGGGTATGGAATTCTAAGAAGGCAATTATTTTCTCTTAGCACATCATTCCAGTGTATTTTGGCTTCCACTGTTACTATTGAGAAGGAAACTGTGAGTCTAACTGTTGCTTCTTTATAGGCAACCTGTTCCCCCCTTCTCCCCCACTGTCAATGGTACCTTTCTCCTCGTCATTCTCTTCCTCCCTCAGCTCTATCGCTGGGCACTGCTCTCTTGGTGCTGGTCAGTATGCTCTTTTCGGCTACTGGGTCTCTCAGATGGACTTTTTTTCTTTATCAGCTCACTGGGGCTCATCAAAGTTGTTGAAATTCTTAAGTTCTGCCAGTTCTGCAGGTGCTGCCATAGGAGGAGAGGCGTTCTCTTCCCTGTGGGCTGGTGGTGCAGCTACAGATGGGCTCCCAGGCTCTGAGAAGTGAGATATGGGGTGGAAGGTCCTCCAGTGGAAGGGCCCCCTCTCCCAGGTCCCAGTGCGGGAAGGATTCTGTACCCTTTCAAATGCTCCTAGGCATATTGGTGCCCAGGTGTTCCAGGGACATTCACACAGACTGTGATGGCACTTAATGCTGTGGCAAGCTCCTTCTGAAACCACCTCTTTGCGATCCCAATCCCAGGTCTCTCCAATGCTCACCTCCAGGCTCTTGACTCCCCTGTGGAGGAGGAGGCCCCACACTGATTCTCCTCAGGATCCCCAGAGTCCAAGGCTCACACACACACCTGGCTTAGGAACGGCAGGTAAGTTGCTGTGGGAGGGAAGCCTGGCTAGTGGTGCACAGGTGATCACTGTCCTGAGCTCCTCTGCCATCCTGTGCGTCCTTGAAAGTTCACTGTGACTGCTCCTCCTTCATGTACCTGTTCAGCAGGTATTTTTGGAATGTGTCCTCTCTATCGGGCAATATGCTACTATCAGTGTGACATGAGCCGAGGGGGTATGGAAGGGCCCTGTAAATAAGCAGGTGCTGAGTAAGAAAACACACTGCAAGATAAGGGTAACTGTAAGTGTCACAGAATTTTAGCCTAAGAAAAGTGAGACATAAGCATAGAAAGTGTGGAAACAGGCAACATAAACAACTGGAATGCTGAGTAAGAGAATAGGCCGCAACCATAACAAGATAGGGGGTAGCTACAATGGTCACAAGAAATGTAACAGCAACCGCACAGGGCACATTAGATGCCCTCCCCACCGTGGGCTTTGGACACCACAGCACATGTGACCCTAACTGTAATAAAAGGTGAAAACGATGGCAGGGAGACAACAATCCCATGTGCTTAAAAAAATAAAAAAGAGAGTCATAGAGGAAGAAAGGCCAGACAAGAGAAGAAAGGATGTCACAGAGAGCCCAGAGCCACTGTCCACCAGGTCTGTGCCCACTCCTACCCCTTTGGGAATGTCCTATCACTTGCTGATTATGACACAGAAACCAGAGGGCCACAGTCTGCCGGCAGTGAACTTGCACTTTAATGAGCTCAGCTGCCTGCTGCTTCCGAACTGTCACTTGCTTTCATTCTTGGATTGCAAGGAAGAACTGACAAGCTTAACCACAGCAACATACCAGCAGCAAGGTGTGGGGTCAGCAGAAGCTAATGTGCTCCCTGTCTTCATGGGATGACTCAGAGTCCAGGGAGAAGATAGACTTTCCTTCAATGCCCACACTCAGAATTAGAGTCTCTCAGCTGTGATCAGATTTGCATTTTGAAGAGGCCATTCTGCTTGCAGTGTGGCAGAAGTTATTTGGTGGCAGGGGTGGGGGCAAAAGGGACAGAGTGGGCTGGGCTAGTTAAGAGGCTATTGTACTGCAGAAGTCCAGTGAGTGGTAAGGATAGCTTGGACAGAGAGTCACAGTGGAAGTGGACAAAGGTGATGAATTCAGAATTCATTTACATGACAGACACAATTGACAGGATTTTCTTACGCGTTGGGTGATAATCATGGCTAATAGTTGCTGAACATTGTTTTTTATAATGTGGTAGGCATCATTCTAAACACCTTACCTATATGATTTCATTTAGGATTTATAGTGGTCCTATGAGGTAGGTTCTGTCAAAAGGTCAATTTCATAGGGAGGAAACAGGCACAGAGAGCTTAAGTCATTTGCCCAGTTTAAGAAGTAGTTTCCTCATTTGTGATTGAATCAGGTATAAGGGCACAGGGTGAAGATGAGGGAGAGGAAGGTGTTACGGGTGAGTCCCGGGTTCTGCCCTGTACACACTGCATGTACTATGGGGCTGTGCACTGGGCAAAAGGGCCTTGGAAGAGGACCAGGTTTGGGGAAGGAATTTAATTTTAGTTTAGTTTTGAACATGATGAATTTAAAATATATTTGAGACATCTAAGAGATGTTAAGAAGACAGCTTAATGTATAGGCCTGGAGCTCAGCTGGGGATATCCAGGCTAGGGTCAGAAATACATTGGTCATCGGCGTAATTGATGCCATGGGCACTAATGAGGTCATGGAGAACAGAGTGTAGAGCAAGAGGAGGAGAGTCCTAGGAGACAGGCCTGGAGGATCTTAACGTTTAATGGCTCCGGGGAAGGAGGACCACCCTGAAAAGCGGAAAGACAAGTAGTGGCCACACACTTGGAGGAAAGCCAGGAGAACGATATGTCTTATAACCAATGGGAAAAATCCAAAGAAGTGGCTAATGGCGTTAAATGCTGCCAAGAGGTGAGGTAAGAAGATGGTGAATAAGCGGAGCAGTCCAGATGTGTGGGAAATGGAGGAAAGGTGGCAGGGATGGGCAGAGACCAGTTAGGAGGCTGTGGGTGTGGACTGAGTACCTGGTGCTGGTGGCATGGGTAAGGTGATGAGGGAAGCATCCACTTTATGTGCATAAGTAATGGGCAAGACTCACTGATGGACTAGAATGATTTTCTAGATGTCCGGCTAGTGTATCTGGGTGGCTGGCACTGTCATTTACTACGATGGGAAAAGAGACTAAAGGGAAGAGATTTTATTTATTTATTTATTTATTTATTTATTTATTTATTTATTTATTATTTATTTTTGTGATTCATTTCATTTATTCTATCAATGTCTTAGTCTGTTTTATGTTTCAAGGGAAGAGATATGAGAGCAGAGGTCAAGTCTGTTTAGCCCATGCCAAGTTTGCTGAATCTATGCAGTATTCATCAGCTGTATGGGGTAAGTAGTTTTGGACACAGAGAAGAGGTCATGGCAAGAGTTGCAGATTGGAATCTTCACCATTCTGAGATGCATTTACTTATTTATTTATCTGAGATGACATTTAGAATATTGGGCTGGTATATATTAATATTAACTCCATAGAAAATGAACAAGGCCATCCACTGAGAATGAGAGGCAAATTGGTAGGGTAGGTGAGTGGGGGCTGGAGGAGAGTTCTGATACTTTGTCGAGGGGGAGGGGGAATAAATGCATGAGGGACACATAGAGACTGCATGGCTCTGAATAAGGCACAGACTTCCCTCTTTCCCTCTGTTGGCACCTGTATGCACAGCTGTGTGATTTTCTCTCACTGGGCTGGGTAGTCTGACTGTGGGAGCTAAGCTGGAGACCCTAGTTCTTTCGGCTCCAACATCCTAGCTCTTAGATTTGTTTTCTTGCTTTGCTACACCCCAAACTGCTGAAATGATCCGATAGTGAACTAGTTGACCAGGGAGAAGCAGGTGAATCTCTACATGGGCTGTGGCATTACTGGATGCCTATATCTTCCCACCTCGGGGATGTTGACACAGGCCTGAGTCAAACCTGGGCTCTGGTGCCCACTGGACATCTGCCACCTGAGTTGATTTTCCCAACCCTGATGCCTAATCCTGCTTTTCTCCTTCATAGTGACTTTCCTATGTTGCCAGGGTCCTAATTCGTGAATTCATGATTCATGGGTAGGCCTGCTGCCTACATTGTGACTTTCATCACTTCTCACCCAGACTGTGGCAAGAGTTCCACAATTGGTTTTCCTTCTAATGTCTTCCTGCTCCACTTTGTCTTTTGGTTGCCAGATTAATCTTGTTGAAACATAGCTCTAATCAGCTTTCCCCCTGCACAGACACCTCTAATAGCTCTTGATCTACAGAGCAGTGATTTTCAGGCTCTGAACAGCAGTGTCCTAGGGGATCACAGAAAGGGGGGTGGATGTGTGGGGCAGGATGTCTGCACCCTCTTGTCCCCCCTGGATGGCTATGTATTTATGCCTGTTTTACACATCAGCCTCTGCTGGATCATTACAGGCTTTACTGGACTAAAATCTTATTTTTCGAAGAATAGAGCAAACAAGAAGCAAGGCACTTCAAAATCTAAGCTCAGTTACATTTCAGGCCATTTCCCCCCCACTCCTCTATTCTAGCTAAAAGGAGCTGTTCTTAGTACCTCTCTACATTTGCTGCTGGTGTGTTTTTCACTGAAATGTCCAAATCCAACCTATCTTTTAAGGATCTAATGGTCCATTTTCCATGAACTCTTCCTTGATTTCTTTCCATTGAAATCATCTCTCTTCCTTCTGGATCCCGAGAGCATTTTATCTGGATCACTGTTACAGTGTTTGGCACCTTGTACCTTATGTTGTTATTTGTCTGTATGATGTGTGAATGCATTTCTCAAATCTGCTGAACAGATTCCCATCGCCTTCTACAACAAATGTTTATTAAGCACATATTATAGAACAAATGCACATTTGGTAATGGTGAAACAGCAGCAAACAGAACAAAACCCCTGCCCTGTGGAACTTGCATTCCAATAGGGGTAAGAGATGCTAAACTGGCAAATATATAATGTGAGATGGTGATTAGTTCTGTGGATAAAAGTAAAGGAGGTTGGGAAGAAAGAGAATTTGGACAGCAGGGAGCGCTGTGGAGTCATAAGGGGGATACCTGAGCAGAGAGCCCTGGTAGGTGAAGCATCTCAGGGAAGAGTGTTTCAATCCGCACCAGCTAGTGCAGAGGCCCTGAAGTGAAAGTATGTGTTGAGAGACAGCAAAAAGACCAGCTTTCCTGGGGTGAGGTGGGCAGGGCTAAGCTAATAGGAAATGAGATCAGAGAGAGGGAGAGGTATGAGATAGACCCTGTAGACCACTGAAAGAATTTTGGCTTTTACTCTTTTACACATATATTTATAATAGCAGAAAGTCTGGGTCTATTATTTCACCTTGGAGACCTCTGTTCCACCCCAAGTTGTAAACTACTTGAGGACTTGTTTAGTTCCAGGAGGTTAGTCCTGCTTCAAAGTGCTCAGAGGGAGCTGTCGCCCTGGCCAGGCATTACCACTGTTGCTTTCGTTATTCTTACATGAGATCGTCCACTGTTATAGTCCCATCCTAGTTGGTCAAAATCCCTGTGCAGGTCGCAGTGAGGCTCTATGCTTGAGCATATGTCACCTGCTCAGCCATTATTAGCAAGCCCTGGCTAGTGAGGCTTGGGTACCTGTCACTTTGGACTACCCTGCCCCCAGCAGAACTTGTGTCCAACACAGAAGTGCTGTGCACCTACATGAGTCAAATTCAGTTCATGTGTCTAGCAGGGAGGCACAACACTGTGAACGTTCAACTTCGTCTCTGTGTGACTTCACTTCTAGACATAGGATACTATTCAGATTCCATCTCACCAGGCATCATAGGCTTATTTCTTCTATGGGATACAGAAATAGTCTGATGGACAACTGTCTAATTGACAGGAGGAATTTCTCTGATCTACCTGAGTAATCGCCACAGCATCCAGTTTAGCCAATGGCACTAGGAAAGCATTTGTGTAACAAAAGCAGATACGTTTTAAATGAATAAATCAATCTTTCATTTGTTGTGAAGTGTTCAAACATGGGCTACCAGGGAGAAAATAATATTCCTATTCTGCTTCAAGCAGCTGGTATTTGTGGACTGACTGGCATACAATGGTGTTTTCACACTTTATTCAAACATCCTCTGCTACACCAGGTGCTCTGCTGTTTGTGGTAGCTGGTCAAGAGATGGCCTTGAAAGTGAGCCAGGAGGCAGGGGAGGAGGGAAGGAGACCAAGGGGAAGCAGTCACTTCCACAGCCCTAATGGGAATGTGATCATTTCATTTGAGACTACTGAAAACCTGAATTTATCTACTGTGTGTCATTTTCTCTTCAAGCTGACCCTGGTGCTCCGTTAATTAGCAAGTTCTTATTTAAACAGGACTCTCTTTCTGCTGATATCCTGCAGTGAAGTCACACAACGCTGAACTGGGGGCCCTCTGCTGTTGCTATGGCAACCAGCTATCATCACCCCGGTAGAAGTTCATGCCTTCACTCTGCTCCTGGGATGGAGATGCAGGTGAGGAGAGAGACAAGTTCTATTCAGATACAAATACCTTGAGCAACAGCTCCAGGAATGACTCTACAAAGTAAATTGATGTGCCAGAAAGCTTCTTTCCTTAGGTCTGACACAGCTGTCTCCCTCCCGACCTTCTGCCTGCTTGTGCTTCCATAAATCATTTAAAGGGGGTATTTTCTAATTATCTCTTTATATTAACTCTTCTTTTAGAGGTCTGCTTCTGGTAAAAAAAAGTTGGAATTATGCTGTGCTAAACTTCTTGACGTGCTACTTAATTTAAAATCAATCTCTTTTCTTAATTGCTTATATCTTTTCACCATAAGCCCCATTCTCCCCCAAGTAAAACATATTGGCCACATCGATTATTTGGCTCCTAGGACGGTAGTCCAGCAGGGACCACACCAAGGACTTGGTGTCTGACTCCAGTCTAAGTTCCCAAGGTACAGATGGCTTAGGATCTGAGGATGATTCTTGTCATCCCAGACAACTGCCAGAAAATTGCCTTTTTGCCATTTTCTCAAGTGCTGTTGATGAAACCAAAGACCCTTAACACTCTAAATGAACTCTGTACCACGGACGAGTGACTGACATATGCTACACCTGCTATACTCATCTTCCGCATGCTCAGCAGGCACGTCATGACTCGTGGCAGTTGATGTGGGGCTTTCTGGGAAGTAGACATCTGCCAGGAAGAATGAACCAACGCTATCCATCACCACATTTGGATTCCTCAGCTGAGTCACTGTGTGGGAAGGGGGAGGCTTTGGATTGAATTGGTATTTAGGGTATAGTTGCAGGGTCATATTCCTCAGCTGCAAATTTCAACCTGTCCTGGAGCATGGACAGTCCAGTTCGCTGGTGGCGATGCTCAGACAGTCACACCCTCTGCCTTTTTGCCATCCTTGCCTTTCTTTAGCCCACTCCTCTCTCTCTTCACACTGTTTCTAAATGACTATACATAAGTGGCAAGGACACTTGGGGGAGGGGGGGCTTATTTAAACAGGATTTAAACAGATATAAGAAATTAAGAAGTTTTAGGGGTAAGCTGAATGCTATGTTTTAATGATAAACTTGACGTCCATTCAGGAAGGAAGACATCATATGAAGTGTAACATCTCCTTTGTCCAACAAGACACACCAAGACTCATTAAGAGACTTTACTGACCAGGGTTTCAGAGCACAGACTGAGCGGCCTCTTTAGTCCTATTAGACGTGCTTGCTGGTTCCTGAAGCAATGTGATCTGTTACCTAGTACAAATCTGTCCAGAGATACCTTGTCTATTAGATGCAATGTACAAACAGTGTTCAGGGCCCAGGATACTTTTAGGGGCCCATGGCAGTGTTTCAATTCCTTTTAAAGTCAAAAGAAAAAATATAAATATAATCCATTTTGGGTTATATTTAAGCCAATGTAGTCACAAAATACCATTGTAAATTTTTTATAGAGGAAGAGACCCATGAAGACAAAGTGGCTGGAGCCCACTAAAATCATGGCACAGTCTCTGAGACTGTCACTTGGGGTTGTCAGCCCCTTTGGACAAAAGATCACACACGAAGCTGGTGGCTTAAGATGCTAATGACACAGCATGCCACAGTAGTTTATAGCACTAGCAGTCAGGGCTGAGTGCCGAACTACTTGTCTTTTCAAACTGTGTGTGTGTGTGTGAATTGCTTCTACAAACACACTTCCCATACCCTTGGTTAAGTATTATCCTTCTAAAACCTTTCTGAAAATTTAAGAATTGTCCCTTTTTATTCTTGAGATACTCAGAATACTAACTTGGTCATTTCTCATTTTGAAATAGTTCATGTTCTCAGCTCCTTGGAAAGGCTAGAAGTGTGCTTTTGAGAGCTGGCTATTTTAGCTAAGAGCATTCATCATGCTGATTCTGCTGTCAGCTGGGGTTATACCAGCTAATCTTCCATTTCCCTTGTCATAATCATTTATGCTCTACCCCTTGATGTGACACATAAGTCCTTTTTATTATATTACATATTAAGTACACCAGAACACACTAAAAACTCTTTGTTATCTGGTAAGATGTAAAGAAGGTCCATCTTGATCTCTTGAAAGCACTTGAATACTGAAGTCCTTAACAGCCCTGTTTCAGGTGCTTTTACCTGCAGAGCAATGAGGATGCATGAACTCCAGTACAGCTGGAAGGAGGCAATAAGTTAAAAGGGTTCAGTTGTGGATTAGGTTGTGTTTTGTTTTGTTTTCTGCAGAAAAAATTCTGGGAAATTGGGTCCATTCCATGTATGGGAGAAAGGAAATAAGCCTTCTATACTGGTTTCTTTATCAGATTATCTCCTTTGAGCCTCATAACCTTCCTATCTTTATTTTATAGGTGGGAAAACCCACACACAATTAAGTGACTTGTCCTAAGTCCACACAGCTATTAATTAGTAGAAATAGGATTTCTTTTTTTTTTTTTTTTTTTTTGAGACAGAGTCTCACTATGTCACCCTCAGTAGAGTGCTGTGGTGTCACAGCTCATAGCAACCTCTAATTCTTGGGCTTAAGCGATTCTCTTGACTCAGCCTCTCAAGTAGCTGGGACTACAGGTGCCTGCCACAATGCCGGCTATTTATTTTTTGTTTAGCAAGGCCCAGGCCATTGTTTAGCAGGCCCAGATCAGGTTCGAACCTGCCAGCCTCGGTGTATGTGGTCAGCTCCCTAACTACTGAGGCTATAGATGCCAAGCTCTAGAAATAGGATTTAGATACAGGTTTGTTTGATGTGGGCCTCTGTTCCTCTCTCCACACCCCAGTTCAGTAAGCTTGTTCTGTAAAGGGCTGGACAGGCCAGGCAAGGTGGTTCATATCTGTAATTCCACCACTCTGGGAGGCCAAGGCAGGTGGATTGCTTGAGCTCAGGAGTTTGAGACCAGCCTGAACAAGAGCAAGAACCCATATCTATTAAAAATAGAAAAACTAGTTGGGCATAGTAGAACACACAAGTAGTTTCAGCTACTCTGGAGGCAGAGGCAAGAAGATTGTTCAAGCCCAAGAATTTGAGATTGCTGTGAGTTTTGATGTCGTGACACTCTATCCAGGATGACAGAGTGAGACTCTGTCTCAAAAATATAAATAAATAAATAAGCAAACAAACAAATAAACAAACCAAGACCTTGTCTCTACTAAAAATAGAGCCAGGCATGGTGGTGCACATCTGTTCTCCCAGTTACTTGGGAGGCTGAGGCAAGAGAATTGTTTGAGCCCAAGAATTTGAGGTTGCTGTGAGCTATGATGATGCCACGGCAGTCTTGACAAAATGAGACTGTCTCAAAATAATAAAATAAACAAAGGGCTGGACAGAAACAACTTGCATTGCTGACAGCATGAAGGCAGTCACAAGCAACATGTGAACAAGTGGGTATGGCTTGTTCTTGTAAAACTTTATTCACAAGAGTCAGCAGCAGCTGGACTGGGCCCATGGGCGGGCAGTTGTTTGCTAAGCTCTGCCTTTGACTATGGGTTCTCTACCCTCACTGCCCCTGGAATCACTGAAAGCTTTGAAAATTTCTGCCTGGGTCTCATCCTACATTCAATAAGATGAGGATACTCTTTAAAGCAGTGGTCCTCAACCTGTGGGTCGCGACCCACAGAAACTATATTAAAGAGCCACGGCATTAGGAAGGTTGAGAACCACTGCTTTAAAGGAAAGCTTCTTGACTGATTTCTACACCTGAGAACTGATCTATAGCTCGTTCATGAAACAAGGTGTACATTTGCATGTACACACACACACACGATAAAATTTACACATAACCCTCTCCAGCTATCCAAATCTCATTCTTTCAGGAGCCAGCAAAATCCTGCCTCCTCAATTACACTTTACCTGCTTGGTCAGAAAAACTGAGATCTCTTTTTATCTAAATTCCTATGAGATTGGGTTGTAAAATTAGTCCTATTGAAATATATTTTGTATCATTGTCTCAGTGGCTATTTCAATCTTCTACTATTGTTTAAACTTCCACTTGGGTAAGCCTTGTCTACTTACACAGCCTGCAAATAGGCCAGCTACAGAGTAGCTGCTGGCAGGTGCAAGGAGTTTTCTTGAGGGGAACTGAAGTGAAAGCATTGAGGGTTTGAAAATGGATTTGTATATAGTTTCGTAGACTCTAGTAATTGTCCTGATCTCCCCCCCACCCCACACACACACATACACACTCTACTCTTCTTCCAATGTTCCCTACCTTAATTAATATCAACTCCATCCTTAAGGATCTTGGAATTGAACTTGACCCTTCTGATTTTTCTACATAGAAATCATCTACATAGAAATCACATAGCATAAACTGGCAGTGCTACCTTTAGCATATATGCAAAACATGATCATTCTTTAACACTTATTCTAGTCCAAGTAGATTCTCACCTTGATTATTGTCAAATCTTCCAAAACAGTCTTCCTACTTCTGCCTCGAACCCCTGCTCTGCCCATTCTCAACATACCATCCACAGTGATCTTATTCAACAAAGTTTAACTATGTCTGAAGTGTCCCAGTGGCTTTTCATTTTACTCAAAGTAATATCTAAAGTCCCAACAAGGTATTCCATCATTTATCTGACCTCATCTTATACTACTTTCCCCATTGCTCACTCAGTTTCAGGCCCTGCTAGTCCATGAACATGCCAGGCATGTTCCCACCCCAGGGCCTTTGCACATGCTGTTTCTTTTTGCCTAACTGCTTATCTCCTTGATATCTAAGGTCACCTTCCTTATTTTAAGTCTTTGTTCAAAGTCACCCAGTGAAGACTTCATGACCACACTAGCATTGAATCTTCCTTTCTCTCTGATGCATCATTTCCCCCGCTCTTATTTGGGTCTCTCCATAATGCTTCTCACCTTCTGACTTACTATTTGTTTTGTTTATTGACTGTCTTCCCTAACCAGAATATAAATGTCATGAAGGCAGGATCTTTGCCTGTTTTTTATACCTGTATCTAGAGCCTAGAAAAATGCCTAGCGTAAAGTAAAGGACATTTGTCATTGAGTAAAAGGTGGGCTTTCAGCCTGTTAGGCACTTTCCTGAGAACCATATGGCGGTGAGCTAGGCATCTATAGTTGTGGCCCATCAGGCACGTGTTCACTGCTCTTATGGTAATAGGATCCTTTTACTCTGTTAGAGGCCATGTTGTTTAAGTGAGTGTGTTTGTCCTCAACCCAGCTCCAAGAGTGGGTGGGCATGTGAATCTAGCCTTGGGTGCCATGTCTCTTTGGCTCTGGTTATTGGAATTATTGGCTTCAACTTCAGCAGTGCAACTTATACCAATCAAAATATTGCTGTGACCTTTCTAATGAGAGATTGATGAAGATTATTTTCCCACAAGGATTGCTAAATTGGTAGAATAAGGTTAGAGGGCCACTTCTCACCATGTAGAAAAAGCCCATTCAAAAGATATACAGAGAAATGGAACTCTAACACTGTCATTTGGTCTCTGGGCTCACACCTTCCTAAAATGAAATCTTCCCTGGGTATTTTAAATTTCTATCAAATAAATTTCTATTATTATTTAAGCCTGGGATTTTGTTACTTAAGATTAAAACAGTCCTGAAAAATGAACCTGATATGAAAAGATTCAATTCCATTGCTCAATATTTTTTTATTCTAACTCTTTCCAAAGACTGATTACCTGGAAAAAAATTGAGGCAATACCATAAAGATAGAATATGTATATAATTTATAAAAAGATGTTAGAGTACCTTCTTTTTATTGCTTGGCAAAGAATGTTGTTTCTAATTCTTTATAATTAATTCAGTTAACATATTTAGCACTATTAAATTTTAACTGAACTTTAAGTTAGCTTATTAATGTGAGAGGTAAGCTGGATTCTGAATCCATAAATGATTAAAGACATAAAGGGTTAATTACAAAATAAATGGTAGAAAGGGCTTCTACTTTAATATGGCTCCTTCTCTCAGTGTCTCCCTTGTATGGTGCTGGCCACATGGTTAATATTCAGTAAATTCTTTTTTTTTTTTTTTTTTTTTAATTGTTGGAGATTCATTGAGGGTACAATAAGCCAGGTTACACTAATTACATTTGTTAGGTAAAGTCCCTCTTGGAATCATGTCTTGCCCCCAGAAGGTGTGGCACACACCAAGGCCCCACCCCTCTCCCTCCTTTCCTCTCTCTCCTCCCCCCCCCGACCTTAATTGTCGTTAATTGTCCTTATATCAAAATTGAATACCTAGGATTCATGCTTCTACATTCTTGTGATGCTTTACTAAGAATAATGTCTTCCACTTCCATATAGGTTAATACGAAGGATGTAAAGTCCCCATTTTTTAAAATAGCTGAACAGTATTCCATGGTATACATATACCACAGCTTGTTAATCCATTCCTGAGTTGGTGGGCATTTAGGCTGTTTCCACATTTTGGCAATTGTAAATTGAGCTGTGACAAACAGTTTCGTGCCAAGTGTCCTTATGGTAAAAGGATTTTTTTTCTTTCTGGGTAGTAATGGGATTGTAATGCCCAGTAATGGGATTGCAGCATCACATGGGAGGTCTAACTTGATTTCTTTGAGGGTTCTCCATACTTGTTTCCAAAAAGATTGTATTAGTTTGCAGTCCCACCAGCAGTGTAAAAGAGTTCCCTTTTTTCAACATCTATACCAGCATCTGTAGTTTTGAGATTTTGTGATGTAGGCCATTCTCACTGGGGTTAGGTGATATCTCAGGGTGGTTTTGATTTGCATTTCTCTGATAATTAGGGATGATGAGCATTTTTTTTTTTTTTCACATGTTTGTTAGCCATCTGTCTGTCTTCTTTACTTTTGACATTGACGTTGCGCGCCTTGATGAGGTAGTATTTCTCAGGTTTCTTTGCTGCAATGTTAAGCCTTTTCTCTTTCTTCCCATAGTATACTTGGGAAAAAATCTCTATTTTTATTTTATATGCTCAGAGAATCAGTTAATTCTTAAAAATGTCTTGCCTTCTATTCTTAGGGACTGGTATCACAGTTAGGAAGTGGAGAAGAATACTATATCTCTTTGAGGCTAGTTTCTATTTAACTTATCTGGAATTCTTCTGTATCAGATATTTCTTTTTTTTTTTTCTTTTCTTTTCTTTTCTTTTTTTTTGTAGTTTTGGTCGGGGCTGGGTTTGAACCCGCCACCTCTGGCATATGGGGCCAGCACCCTACTCTTTTGAGCCACAGGTGCCACCCTCAGATCTTTCTTTTTTTCTCCTTAACTAATTTGATTATTTGTTCATTTATCTACATCTCTATGATACAATGCTACTTATTTAACAGTTTGGATTATAATCGATATTACCTTATTTATTTTGGTGCTTAAACTGTTTTAGCTTTTACCATAGAGAGGTCTTTCAGTTGGCTTCTGTGTTTATTAGATATGTCCCATTACTGCATTTTTATGTGACTTTTCTGTCTGTGAAGGTTTATTTGCACTTTCTTACTTTATCACACTACCAGATGATCTAGGTTTTTATTTCATATGTTCTGGGAATCAACTAATTCTTAAGAATTTCTTGCCTCCTATTCTTAGGGACCGGTATTAGAAAACAAGATATGTAACCTAGGTGTATCCATTGTTACTGAAGGTGCCTCTTGACCCTCTCAACTGATACAGCAAGGGAATATATGTGTGTAACAGATATAAATCTGAAATATGTACTTTATGTATTCCTATATTAGGCTAAACATGAGTTCATACTGTGGGACACCAGAATGTACCACTTCCCAAATATTAATGGCAATTAAGAAGCAGATGCAGGAAAACTCTCTGCCTTCCCTGTATCTGCCTAAAAGTAGGACATAGATTTATGAAGATAAAGGATATACTTTACTGAGTAAACTGAGTAAATGCTTGAAAATATTTTTCCATTAACTCTGTTTCCCTTGTTCACTTTCATGATTTTGTTTACCCACCTGCCCAAAGATTAGTCAGTGTTTGGAAGAAGATGTTTACTGCAAAAGTGATTGTATTGATGTAGTAACAGGATATTTCCTTTTCAGTTGATTTCAGATAGGTAAATTGAGGTAATCGTGAAAATAACAGATAATAGATTAAGTGTGTATGTGACTAGAAAGGTATAAAATCAAGAATTCCGCTACATGCCATCTCATCTCATGTAGTCTGTTTCTTGACTTAATAATTACAAGAGCGAGTTTACACCCACAGCAAAGCTGCTGTTCATTCGCATCTCCAGTCATGTAACAGTAACTGCCCTGACAAATTATTTAGGAATCCACTCTACTACTCAGAAAATCTTTCATTTAACTCATTTATTCAACATTTTCCACAAAGCCTCCGCCAAGTATTCTCTACTCTAAACCCTGGATTGTCATCATCTGAAATTAATTTCCAGTTCTCATCCATAGCAGATAAACTATCTCCCTACTTACTAAGAAAAGAGAGGTTCACAGGGGGTGGGGTCCCTCAACTTCCACTTTGCCTATCTTAAAGTCTTCCTAAAACATCTCCTGCTTCGAAGAAAGACACATCTACCCAACTACTTTTGTTTTTGTTTTTGTTTTGTTTTAAGACAGTCTCAAGCTGTCACCCTGAGTAGAGTGCCATGGCACGAGAGCTCACAGCAACCTTAAACTCTTGGGCTTAAGCAATTCTCTTGCTCCAGCCTCCTAAGTAGGTGGGGCTACAAGAGCCCACCACAACCACTGGCTATTTTGTTGTTGTTGTTGTTGTTGTTGCTGCTGCTGCTGCTGTTGTTGCAGATGTCATTGTTGTTTTAGCTGGCCCACACTGGGTTTGAACCTGCCAGTTTTGGTGTATGTGGCCAGTGCCCTACCCACTGAGCAATGGGTGCCACCTACCCAAGAACTTTGAGGAGTCAAAATAATGCTAAGAGATCCAAGACTATAGAGAAAGGTAGTTTTAATAAACAATCACTGCTATTGTCTGAATGTGTCCCCCAAATTCAAGTGTTGAAACTTAATGGCCAATGTGATACATGTAGGTGGGGTCTTTAGATGATTAAGTCATGAGGGGCAGAGACCTCATGAATGGGATTAGGGCTCATAGAAGGGTTTAAGGGAAATGGGTTCATTCTCTTCTACTCTTCCATCATGTGAGAACATGGAGTACAAGACGCCCTCTTGGAAACAAAAACAAGACCTGCTGACACCTTGATCGTGAACTTCCCAACCTCCAGGACCATAAGAAATAAATTTCTAGTATTTATAGTTTACCCATTGTCAGATATTTTGTTATAGCAGTTCAAATGGACTAAGACAGTCACCAAATGGCTAGTTAATAACTGTAGCATGTCCTTTGCAGCCTGGTGGGAATCTATAGGCTTTGAAGTTATTTTCAGGCTCCATCCCTTACAAGACCATACAGCCTTGAGCAGTGACTCAACTCTTATTCATTAATTCATTCAACCAACATTTTAAATAGTCTATTTAATTCCAAGGGCACTAACGTAAGCTACAATTTAACCATTACAAAGTAAAAGTAATACTAATACTAACTTACAAGTTTGTCCTGAGGCTTCTGTGCCCTACCCTGCATAGTAGGGAGTAATAAATGTGATAAACCACTTTCCTTCCTGGCTCTTAGTACTCATCTTCCTTTCTGTATATAAAGAGAAATTTTCCATAAACAGAATAAATTCCTAGTTGTATAAGAAGCATCAGTATAAATCCTATAAACTTCAGGAATAACCTTCCCCTTTCATGACGAAGTACTGGATTGGGAGAAGCCTGCTTGAACTGAGCCCTCATTACGTGTAAACCTTCTCAGGGCATGGTTGGCAAGTACTGCTGTGTGATTACAGGCAGGATCCTTTACACTGAAGCACTGGAAGTTCTCCCTGACAATCAGAAAAGTCACATTTTCATTTACTCTTCCTCCTAGTCAACAAAAGTTCTTCTGAGCATTAACATTATACCAGGCTGGGTACAAAAAAACCTGGGATTATTAAAAGTAAACTCCAAGGATACAGAATCAGAGATATAAATTTTTAATTGTCTCCTCTGCAGGATTCAAAAACTCTCTGTGCCCCTTTCTATGCACTCATAGGGTGCAAGGCAATGCTGTAAGGCACACTCAGCCTCTGATTTCAGATGGCTCACTCAGCTGCCACTACTCTTTGGCCTGACAGCCATGCCGCAAGCAGAAACCTCTATGCAGTTGGCAAAGATGGAATCGGTAGCCTCTGCTCTCAAATCCCTCCAAACTTACCTGGGATTTCAATCTTTCTCCCCCTGGCAGGGCCTCTACCAACACTCTCAGACCTACATCCTAAAGGTCTTCCCACCTTTCAAGGCAAGCTCTAAAAACCCTAGTAGAAAAACTAGTTCTTCAACTAATCTCTGCCATATCTGTTGTTCATGCCTGGACTTGACTTTTGAACTTCCTGATTAATCCTTTTCTCTCAAAGTGGGGTTTTTGAGCTCTTTTGCAAGTCAGAAGTGAAACACTGACATTTCTCTCTCTTTGCATTCCTATAACAATCATAATCTTCCCCAAGGCAACAGGATACCTCTCTCTACATAAGGGTACGATTATGTGCAAAAAAACTGTGGCAGGGGAAATATCCAGTAATATTTTAAAGTATTATCTCACTATGTATTAAGTACATATGGTCCCTGCCTTGAAAAGCTCACAGTCAAAAGAAATTTTTACCAAATGGTTAGTTAGGCCAATTGACCAGATACAATATAAACTGAAGAGATCGGCTGTCATCCACAAAAGCTGATTTATAAAGTAACCCATAGATTCAGCTCTGTCCAACATTTGTGGGGCCAGAATAAGCGCACAAATAGAGGTGTTCTGCTCCTTACCGAACACCCCTGCTTTCTTACTCTGGTTCTTTCCAGCAGCATAAGAGAGCCTGGTGCTTACCCTGAAGGGCATCTCAACCCACACAGCCAAGATGTGTGTAAGGCCTGACTTTAGGACATGCTATACCAAAAGGTTTTATTTTCTCACATGTGTTACCATCCAGAGACCATGTTTAGGTGAATATCTTGGCTTGGTAGTTCTATGGCATAATACAAACCCCAAATATGAGTGTGAGAGTAGAAAGAATTATTCCATCCAAAATCCAAACTGGAATGGACAAGCTATCTTGCTGGCTCCTTTTCCCACTGTAAGGGCAGTAATTACTGTTTTATGACTACCCAAAGTAAGTGACTGAGGAAAAGATAACAATCAATGGAGGTTTATTAAGTTTGAGGACATGCCTGGGGAAAAAGCACAAACCACAGACACATCTGCAGCTGTCTTTCTAAAGAGGGATTTGGGAACTTCAGTATTTGAGGGAAGAAGGCAACAGGAAAAAAAGGGGGAGGGCAAAGCCCAGGAAATCTACCTTTTTAATACAATGAGGTGGATGATTGGAGAGAAAGAGGGAGTAAAGAGAGAATCAATTATGTAGATGTTCCTGGGTGGGTGGAAGAATGATAGACCTTGTCTTTGTTCTGTGCTGGAGAAGGTAAACTTGTAATCAATGTTACTAGTGTGGAATCTTGCAGGTTTTAGTTTTAGAAGCTAGACTCAGCCTGCAAACCCAAAGTTATAATTTGCATGTCCTTGCTTAGGAGAGGCTGACAAAGAATTTGCTCATGAAGGATCTGCAGGGCAGCACTTGGACAGACCTTTGCCCTCGTAGGGGAAGCTGGCTGATGCATAATTTGTTAGCAACAGCTACTTGTTTGGAAGGTTTGACTTTCCAGGTTTGGTTTTCCCTTTTGCATAAAGAGTTGCAGGGGGATGTTAAGATTTTTATTTTCCTTTATAATCATCATTAAATTAAGAAACTTGCTTAGAGCAAAAGATGGGTAGATCTTGAAGAATGCCAGGTGGTTTATCTCTACTGAGAAAAGGGGAGCAATGTAACCTTGTAGGAATGGAAACTCATGTTTGGCCACACAGCTGTTTTCTACCAGGGCTTTGCACAAACAGCACATAGTGGACATGGCTCGTCAGAGTGGTGGCAGCACTGGCTGTGGCAGCACGGTCAATATATTAATAGTCGCTATATTCCTGTTTTTCCGTTCTTAACCACTCACGATGCCTTTGATTCTTGCCAATTCCCAACTGTGATCTTCTCACCTCTGGTGAACCCTGTGAGCTTCCAAGAAATTGCCCTTTGATTACATTTGTCAGTCTTTTTTTTTTTTTTTTTTTTTTTTTTTTTTTTTTTTTTAAGTTTCTTTGAACCAGGAACAACAAAAAATT
>CAUYPK010026444.1:0-16489 GCA_963574355.1 Loris lydekkerianus | reverse complement strand
TAGCAATTATGAATTGGGCTGCAATAAACATTCTGGTACAAGTATCTTTGTTATGGTGTGATTTTTGGTCTTCTGGGTATATGCCTAGTAGAGAAATTATAGGATTGAATGGCAGATCTATTTTTAGATCTCTAAGTGTTCTCCATACATCTTTCCAAAAGGAATGTATTAATTTGCATTCCCACCAGCAGTGTGGAAGTGTTCCCTTTTCTCCACATCCACACCAACATCTCTGGTCTTGGGATTTTGTGACATAGGCTAATCTTACTGGAGTTAGATGATATTTTAAGGATTTACAGTGAAGGAAGCAGAGGTTCTGAGCATTAAATTTTTTTCAACTCTACAAGGTGGATCCAGGACAGAGTCACATATTTTCAGACTCTAAGGTCCTCAGTTGACTGTCTGCTTTTACAGAAAAAGGGAAATGAGGCATAATGAGGCTAACGACTTACACCCCACATTGGGCAGAGAAGAGCTAGAATTTAAGAAAGCTAAATCCCACATTCATGTTTCAGACATTAAACAAGGAGGCAACACTGTGGGGAGACTGCTTTCCTTCCTTTTATACCAAAAAATTCAAAGCCCCATCCAGCAGGAGCTCCCAGTAACTGAGCAGTCCTATAGGCTGTCAGCAGTCCCCACTGGCCCGCCCACCTCCCTAGAAGACCCATGCCTTTGCATAGCAGGTACCTCCAAAATCATACAGAGTTCCCAACAACAGACAGCTGTTCGTGTTTCTTGAATTCAAATTACTAATTGTCTTTCAATCACATATGAGATGGTGGGAAAATGAATTTTGAAAAGGTATGCTCTGTTAGCAAATAGCAAAATATAATAGAGGCCCAAGTCAGAAATAATACCCATTTTCACTTTGTATTAGAAAGCTCTTCTACTGAATAGATATGCATCTGTAGACAGACTGTTCTACTCTCTGTATTTCCCTGAAATGACATGTACCTTGCTCACCACAGCATGCCCCATAGCTAGCATAGTGGCTGGCACATAGCAAAAGCCCAATAAAGGTTTGCTAGATGTTGATGTGCACACGAGTGCATGAATACAAAGGCTTTTACGTAATCTGCTATCCAGGCAATACTGGGGATTGATTCTTCACGGAAAGACCCACGTGATTTCCACAGAACTCCCTAGGTTTAGGAGGGCAGGGGGAAGAGGGTAGGAGGTTCCCTGTATCCCTGTTTCCTCAACAATTCCAACAACAATGCAGCTGGATGTTGAATGCCCCTGGGAACCTGAATATGTCAGCCCACACTGATGAGCACAATTGCATCCAGTGTCACCTGTAAGGCACATTTAGACAATTGAGCTGATGGTAGTAGCTGCACGCAGCTGGCCTGGGGACACCTGGAGACTGGGAAGCTGGTAGAAATCTACAGCTTCAAGTCCCTATCCAGGAAAAGCAGCATATGATTCTGCCAAGCCACCAAGACTATGATGCCCTGGTGCTGTGACAGAGAGAACTGATAAGGAAGAAGGTACAAAGTCGTCATCTGTCAAACATTCTCTTTGTGCCAAGCATTTAGAAATTGATGTTATTACCCCCTTTTGGGATATTAGAAAACTGAGACTTCCAAAATCCAAGTAGTTTGTACAAAAGCACTAAGCCCAAAAGGGGCAGAGCTGAGAGACAAATTAGGGTTTGTCTGAAGCCAAACCTCAAGCTCTGTCCACCACTGTCCTCTGTGTGCTGAAAGGCACACTCGATTCTATGCTCACTTGATGAGGGCAGCCCTTTTCCTGGGGCTGAGCTTGTCATGTTCCCATTCCAATGACAGCTTGTTGGTCCATCAAGTATCTAGTAGAAGAGTTCCCCTGGGACGCACCAGAAGCCAAGGTCATGGCATTCCCTTTAAAATGCATGTTTAATCCACACATTCCCTCTTCCTTCATCCCTCATCATTTTTGTTTTTCTTCTGACTTCTTGTCCCCTTTCTGCCTAGAACTTCGCCTTACAATGACAACCCTGTTACCCTCAATGCTGAGACATGTGCCAAGCCCAGACTCTGAACAGATTAATTTATTAGGTCCTAGAATGGCCAAGTTCATGGCTGACATCATTTCTGAGAATCTGGCTGCAATGCATCAGGACACGGTGTGAAAGTCTAGAACCAGGAACTGATCTTCCCCACTTGAGGGAAAGGCTTGGTGAGGAAGCAAAAGATAGAAGAACTCTCTGGAAGGCTGAGTGTGTTGTGCAGGGTACATGGCAGTAGAGATTTGGTAAAGCAGACAGCACCAAGTAGTTCCTTCTTTTTTTTTTTTAAGAGACAGAGTCTCACTTTGTCACCCTTGGTAGAGTGTTGTGGCATCACAGCTCACAGCAATCTCCAGCTCTTGGGCTTAGGTGATTCTCTTGCCTCAGCTTCCCAAGTAGCTGGGACTACAGACAACCGCCACAATGCCCGGTTATTTTTGTTGTTGTTGCAGTTTTGGCTGAGCCCAGGTTCAAACCCACTGCCTTCAGTATACGGGGCCAGCACCCTACTCACTGAGCCACAGGTGCTGCCCAGCACCAAATAGTTCTAACAGAGGGAAAAGTTGTCCTGTGATACTAATCAAGGATGATGGTAGGTAATTGAATAGCGGGCAGTACTTGGGAACTAACCAGGAATTAGGCTCATAGATGCTGGTCATGGGGACACAGCCATTGGGCTGATGGTCAAAGCCAAGACCATAGGTCCCGGAAAGCTTGCTAGGAGCAAGGCAGAAGCGCAGGGACACAAGGGCTGGCAGCTGCACAAGTCAACAGAACCTGGACGGAGGTGAGGGGCTGGAGCAGCACATGAGAGCTCGGGGTAGAGCCACACCTAGGGAAAGAGGCTGTTAGGGTTTTTGCTCCTGCCAGCCTACTGTCAATCCTCCAATGCCAGCTCTGTACCCAACAGTTTGATTCCATTCTGATCCTGACTACCAAACTTCATAGGCTACAGGGCTCAGTCCCACAAGACCACCCTCTCT
The DNA here is from genome assembly GCA_963574355.1 of Loris lydekkerianus. Taxonomy (NCBI): domain Eukaryota; kingdom Metazoa; phylum Chordata; class Mammalia; order Primates; family Lorisidae; genus Loris; species Loris lydekkerianus. The sequence continues at coordinate 13,513 of CAUYPK010026444.1, read as the reverse complement.
TGGTCCCTGGGTTGCCTGCACTTCTGTCTGACTTGACTACAAAGTCAGGGTTCCCACAGTCCTCCCTTTCAATGTGAAAAGTTTGCTGAAATGACTCACAGAACTCAGGAAAATGCTGTACTTACTATTACAGTTTATTATAAAGGATTCAAATGAATAGCCAGGTGAAGAGATCTATGTCAGGCCCAGTGGGCCTAGGAGAAGACAGAAAGGTGTCAGGCCTAGGCTATGATGGAAAAATACCAGTTAACTTCTGGAAAATTTCTGGACTGCAAGCTTTCAAAAAAAAAAAGAAAGAAAGAAAGAAAGAAAGAAAGAAAGAAAGAAAGAAAGAAAGAAAGAAAGAAAGAAAGAAAGAAAGAAAGAAAGAAGTCTAGTTCATTCCCAAGATAGATGGGAAAGTACTAATTAATTTCTTGCTTCTAGTTCACTCCAAGTTTCTTGCTTGGCTAATTCCCTGGGAAACAGACCAGGAGGTACCAACTGTTCTCAGACTAACTTTTAAATAATACCAAGTGGGGAAAGTACTGAAACTAAGATATATGGGGAGGAAGTACTAAAACTAAGATATATAGGGGGAAAATATTAAAACAAAGATGTATGACATATGACTAACCGCAAAATTCTGTTTCTGTACAATACTGGCTTGCTACCCTACCTGGATGCATATGGACAGCTTGTGTGCCAACCAGGATGCAGACCAAGCCTTAAAAACCTGACCCCTTAAGCACTTGGGGTCAGAAACCCCATGTTGGGATCTCTTCAATAAAAGGACTCCTCTTTAAATTTAACTTGTTTGGCAGTGTGGTCTTTGTGGAACTCCTGGGCACAACATTTAGAGGGTGGGGTCCAGACAGGTCCCCAGCACAGGAGCCTCTGTCCTCACGGAGTTGGGGTCCACCACCCTCCCACCAGGTGGATTCCTTGCCTCCCATCATTTAGAGAATCCCATGGAGAGCATGATTGTGGCCACTGGTGACAAACTCATTCTCTAGTCCCTCTCCCCTCCCTAAGGATGGAGAGGTGAGGCTGAACCCTGGCCTGCAGCCCCACCCTGCAGCTAACTGGAAGCCCCTCAGCCAAGAGTCAGTATTAGCATAGCAAAGGCATTTATCACTCAGGAGGTTTCAAGGTTTTTAGGAGCTTGGTGCCAGGAACCATGACAAAGATCAAATAATTTTTATTATACCACAGAGGTAAATGTCCTACTACCAGAATCAAGGTCAGAGCCCCGCTGTAACAAGGACGACTTACACCCGTATCCTCCACATGTGCCAGAGCCTCAGCAAGATAGGAGGACAGAGAGAAGCCTGGAAGTGTGAGGCCCTGAGCCATGCAGGAAAGAAAGATAAAGGGCTTAAGCTGAAATGAGAGACCAAGAAAAGGTGTCTGGAAAAGCCACTGAGCTCTCACAGCTGCTGAGCTCCTGCTGAGTCCTGGTGTCACCTGGCTCCTCTGCTTTACTCAGGTGCTTTTTAAAAATTAAGAGTAAATAGGGTGCAGTCAAGGTGACTTCCACCTGTAATCCTAACACTCTGGGGTAGCCGAGGTAGAAGGATTACTTGAGGTCATAGTGGTGCACTCCTGTAGTCCCAGCTGCTCAGGAGGCTAAGGCAGGAGGATCGCTTGAGCCCAGCAGTTCAAGTTTGCAACAAGCTATGCTGATGCCCCTGCACTGTAACCCCAGCAACAGAGTGAGGCTCTCTCTCAAAAAAACCCCCAAAATCCTAACAAAAATGCCTAAGCAGCATGTAAACAGGGGACTAACACTGGAAAGAACAAGTACAGATAAAGAGTCAGGAGCTACCCCCATGCAAGTCATAAACAAGGCACAAAAAATGGATGAACTTTCCATCCACTGGGCCAATGGTTGATTGAATGATTACAGAAAAGGCAAGAGAAGACAGACAACTATTCATTCAAAAGCCTTTTCGTGCCCACTCTAGGCCAGGTCCTGTCCTCCCTGCTGGTGATGCAAAGCAGAGCTTCAGTTAGCCTCCAATAGAACCAGATTGATTCTGGGGCAAAAAGTCTTCAGGCTGGTCCCAATCCCCAACAATACATGGGGTGTCAGGTAATTACTACTATCCCCTGGCTTTCTGCAGCCAGGCCTCTGGCTGAATTAGAAACAGGATGACTTTTTACTCCTAGAATTCACTTTCTCTGCAGAGCTCATGTTTCTTGATCTTCATGGGATCTTAAGAAAGATAACGTGTACACTCTTCCCTCACATGTATTCTCAAAAAGGCATAACTCCCCCTCCCAGCTTATCCAATTTTCTCGAATGTCCAATGTTATTAGAATCGGTCCAATGTTATTAAATTACCTTTTCTTTGAAAGAAAATTACCTTTAAAGAAATGCCTTTCAGAGTATACATTTAGAAGTTTAAAATGGTTGTAGACAGCTATATTCCAGCGCCCACACTCCCTTTCTCTGTGTGTGTGGGGCTCCCGCTGAGCAGTTTTGTGCAGGGAGTCAACTGGGCTAAAAGCCTTCCCTGCTGGGGGTGGAAGTGGACAAGTCAGAAAATTGTCAGTACTTGGCCTTTGGCCTCCAGGTAACAAGACAAAAGAAAAGCACTTGGGCCCCACATGTTAAAAACTGCAGAGAGTTTTATTTATTTATTAACATTTCTTTGTCCCAGGACACAGAAAGAGCTGATATAAACTGCATGGATGTTAAAGGAGAGAATGCTTTTCATCTTGGTGACTCTTCTGCCATAGAAAAGTTGCTTTTCTTTCTCAAGTTTGGACACAGGTTCACCAACTTGTGCTCTGTAGTCAGCCCATGGGTCTGACTTCTTGTACATGTACGTACCATTCCCATGGCGATAGCACCCCTGAGAACCTCCTCCTAACCGTGGCATTAACATTCCTATACACAGAGATCCATTGTTCACACATATTTTGATTCTCTTTTTCAGAGAAAATGGGTATGAAATTATTTTTTAAAAGAATGAGTCCTTGAGTTTTTCTGTCCTCACAAGAATCCCTGGAACTTTTCAAGAGGCCCTTGTTCATATATTCTCTTTGGAGTCTCTAGTGATCTACAATTTACTCATTTAAGGCAATATGTTTTTCCATAAGCAATCATCATTCTGAGTTTGTTTGAAGACAGAATAAACAGCCTTGATAATCATCATCATAAATATATATTTGGCCAAGGTGACATTTTCTATTGAACAAATTTTTTAGAGGATGAAGTGCTCAAGAAAGAATGTATGTAAGGCACTGAAAACAAGATTTGCCTTTTATTCTGTGTGCCTTTACCCACCTAAAGATGTTCTTCTACCAGAACAATTTTTTCCTGCTTAGAGGCTGAGACAGATTGTGATTAGGAGGAACCGAATCATGGGTCCTACAGAAGTGCTATTCCAAGTACCAATCACAAAGTGTAACTGTCTGTGGGCAGAAATTAAAAGTAACTACAAACTGTACAATTTGACATTCACACATCAGAGCATGTGACCAGTAGCTTGTTTCTCTTCTTTGTAAGCCACCAAGAGTCCATCAGAGCTGTGTCTCTTTAAACAAGGTAAAGGCCAGCTTGAATGCCATCCATCTCATACGATGAGTCACCTGTGGCACAAGCCACACAGTGGTACTAGACTATAATGGATGTGAAATTTTTTTAAATGATAAACTAAAGAAAAATAAAACTGGTCTTTCACTGCAGTTTGAGAAGTTGTGGCCCATAAAGCTATTTGTTAGATGTCCATACTCTGATATAGTTTAGGGTGTCCAGAATTTCCAAATACCTGAGTTAAACTGTCAGAGATGTTCAGAAATGAAAAATAATTCAGTGAAATATTTATTTTCAGGGAAAATGAAAATTTAAAATCACAAGAGTGGAAAGAGGCCAGCCACGGTAGCTCATGCCTATAATCCTAGCACTCTGGGAGGCTGAGGCAGGTGGATTGCCTATACTCAGGTGTTAGAGACCAGCCTAACCAAGAGTAAGACCCAGTCTCTACTAAAAATAGAAAAACTAGCTAGGTGTTGTGGTGGGCACTTGTAGTCCCAGCTACTCTGGAGGCTGAAGCCAGAGGATCGCTTGAGCCTCAGAGTTTGAGGTTGCTGTGAGCTAGGATGCCACAACAGAGTGAGACTCTGTCTCAAAAAAAAAAAAAAAAAAAAAAAGAGTGCAGTGATATTCTGAGTTGGGTTTAGTGTTTTCTTTACTTGAGGAAATTGTTAGGAAGTATAAATATGCTTTTGTCTTATACTGTATGTAAAATAAGTTATGTGCAAGGAAAAGCAAGGGCAACCTTGTTTGCAATAACAAAAGCCCAGAACCAACCTAAATGCTATCAATAGGGTCTGGTTAAACCCAGTGTAACATTTTTATGCAACAAAATATTTTGTAGTTGTTAGAAAGACATACTCTACCTGCTCAATAGTGGCAAGATCTCCAACATAAATTAAGTTTAAAAAACATCAGGGTGCAAGACAATATATGGACACACATGTGAGTTTTTATATTTATTGATTGATTAATTGATTGATTGAGATGGAGTCTCAGTCACCCTGGGTAGAGTGCCGTGGCATCATAGCTCACAGCAACCTCAAACTCTTAGGTTCAAATGATCCTTTTGCCTCAGTCTCCCACATAGCTGGGACTACAGGTGCCCACCACAAAGACTGGCTAGGTTTTAGTACAGATGGGGTCTCTCTGTTGTTCAGGCTGGTCTCAAGGGATCACCTGCCTGGGTCTCCCAGAGTGTTGAGATCACAGGTGTGAGCCACTGCCCTTGGCTGCATGTGAGTTTTTAAATGAATGGATTGCATTGGGAAGGATAGAGTAGTTGCCCCAGGGAGTAGGCACCTGATGGGTGGAGAGCAAATTTATCTCATCTTTCACCTTTGCCATTTTCCACCTTTTGAATTTTGTATTATATGCAAGTAGCATCTATTCCCATATTAAAAATTAATAATTAAGAAATCACAAAAATGAAAAATAAATTGCTCATGTTTAATGATACCCATAAACTGAAAAGACATTTGCCTTTAAATCTCCATGCAGGGTCTGGCATGCTGCCCTACGTTCAATATTGAATTGCTGAACTAAAAATAATAACTCATACGGAATTTAACAATATGCCCCCCCAAAAAAAGGATCATTCAATATTTATAATTTAAACTTGATGTTTTCAAAGAACTGAATCATTTGAGCCAAAATGAATAAACTACATTAGGAAAACAGATGAAACTTCTATAGCTGCTGAAAGACTCTAGAATCAACTTCAGAATCATATGCTTCCTGGAAAAGAATAATTTACCCTGATAAATTTAATCAGTGAGTTAAGAAAATTATGCACTTACAATTACATTGTATTCTAATCAGGGAATATAGAAATTGGATATTAGCCATGGACTTCTCATTCATCTTTCATTAATTTGACCCAAATCCACAGATTCAGCAGGGCTATGCCATGTTTACTCAAATACAATCAGAGGAAATAACATTGTATTGATAGAAAGTGAAGGTAATAGTAGGAAATGATTGGAAGTCAGATATTAGGATCTCCCTGAGAAAAGTGTAGAACTGTGCTGTTCAGAATCTTAGGCATAGAAAATAGCTATGAGACTGTTACAGGTAACACAATAAAGATGGGTGTGAGCTGATTTCTCTGTTCTTTTCTGGCAGATAGTTAGCCTGACGAGTCTTAGTTACATAATAACTATTCTTGATCTCAGTAATATTTGTGTTTGTTCTTTGGTGTTAATTCTCTTCAGTCTTTTCACATTCCTCAAATAAATTTAGATTTATTAGACATTCTCAAGATTCTCCTAAGAGGTTCCATTTTTTTTCTTCCAACTAAATTGCTTACTTATCCAGTCATTCCGTTTAGGGAGTAGTAAGAGTGTCCAACAACAGTTTTCATGTGATTCAAATCTAAATGTGTTGCTTCCTTTCATTCAATTCCCGTAATGAGGAAATAACATTAGGTCACGTTAAAAAGAATGAAGTGGGGGTCATCTTCACCTGGAAATCGTTCCTCTTCACATAAAGACAAGGTTTCAAAACAGATGAGCTAACCCCAGGCATGTGAATTCTAGCACAAATAACTCAGGAGAAGTGAACATTTTAAGGGGAAAAATTCTTTACTCAAGGAAACGCACTATGCTCACCCATTCTCTTCCAGGGAGCCCTCCCAACACAGCAGACTCTTGCTTCAGGATCGAGTGGGTGGCATCATCTGTCAGAGGAGTATAAACTGATCTCTCCAGGCCCCCCAAGTCCCAGGTACACAGGAAAGTGACAGAGATAGGAGAAAGCTTATTCCAAAAAGAGATTTTTTAATCCCTGAGGTTTTTATGCATATAATCTATAAATGGGTAACCTCAAGAGAGAGCTCGCCCTCCAGGAAAAGGGTTTTTGCCTCCACTACTTCTCACGGCCCTCCCATAGCTCAGCCTTTCAGATCCTGATTATTTTGGTGGGGTCCAGTGACTCATGCCTGTAATCCTAGCACTCTGGGAGGCCGAGGCAGGTGGATTGCTTGAGCTCAGGAGTTCCAGGCCAGCTTGAACAAAGTAAGACCCATCTTTACTAAGAATAGAAAAATTAGCCAGTCATCATGGTGGCACCTGTCATCAGCGCTACTGGAGAGGCTGAGACAAGAGGATCGCTTGAACCAGGAGTTTGGTGTTGTTGTGAAGTAGGCTGATATCAATAGTACCTAGCCTGGAGCAAAAGTGGCACTCTGTCTCAAATAAATAAATAATTTTAACCTGATTTCACTTAAATAAAAATGTCTGGTAATGTCAGTCCTCTGTAGTTATAGGTTCTGCATCTGTGGATTCTATCAACCATGGATCAAAAACTTACAAACACAGGCTGGACATGATAGCTCATGACCATAATCCCAGCATGATGGAGGCAAAGAAAAGAGGATCAAGAGGCCAGGAGTTTGAAACTAGCCTGGGCAACATAGCAAGACCCCATCTCTACCAAAATTTTTTTTTAATTAGCTGGATGTAGTAGCACGTGTCTATAGTCCCAGCTACTTGAGAGGCTGAGGCAGGAGGATTTCTTGAATCCAAGGATTTAAGGCTGCAGTAAGCTATGATCACACCACTCACTGTACTACAGCCTGGGTGACAGTGCAAGATCCTATCTCAAAGAAGGAAAGAAAAAAGGATGGAAGGAAGAACTATTCAAAAACAAAGAATGGTTACATATGTACAGACCTTTTTTCTTGTCATTATTCCCTAAACAATGCAGTAGAACAACATTTACATTATATTCTACATTATAAGTAATCTAGAGGTGATTTGAGGCATAAAAGAGGACAGTCATAGGTTATACGCAAATACTATACCATTTTATATAAGGGACTGGTACATTCATGGATTTTGGTTTCCATGAGGAATCTTGCTACGTAACAAATTATTTCCCCAAATTTAGTGGCTTAAAGCTACCCCTCTAAAAATTCAGTGGCTTAAAATACTACTTGTTATTTCTCATGAGGCTATCAGTCATGTGGTCAGCTGATCTTATGCATCTGTGGACATCTGTGGATCAGAGGGACTGGCTGGTTTAGGGTGGTCCTTGCTGAAATGGCCTGGCTTTGTTCTGTCACCAATATCCCCCCAGTAGACTAACCCAGGCTATTTTTCATGGCAGCCACAGGGTCCAAAAAAAGGGGGGGGGGGGGAGGAAGTGCCCAAGTGATTCTTCAACTCTCTACTGTATCCAATTTGTATTGTCCCATTGGCTAAAGTCACATCACCAAGTGCAGAAAGGCACTAGGGCTTGGATACAGGGAGGTGTGAAAAGTTGGATCCATGTATGTAATCAATCTATCATGCCAGGAGGCAAGTAATACAGGGCAGTACGCTCTGAAAGCCCCCAAATGACCCCATCCCTAGACTTTCTTCTCCAGTGATTTTCTGGCTACAGAGCTGACCAGCCTGGGCCAGCTGACTAGCCTGGGTTTATTGAGTGTGGTGTGATTGGCTGGAGTCATAGGGGAGATGATTTCCTATCAGACCAAGACTACTAACTGGAGACCACGAACAAGACCCTTCCTCCTGGCAGCTGGGGAGAGATGACCACTAGTCATCCTAGGAAGTAGTCATCCAAATGGGGAAGAAATAGCAACCGGAGGGGTGGAAAAAGAACAAGGAGGATAGCCTCAAGTTATAGTACATTACTTGTGAAACTCAAATTCCTTCTGGTCCAGACCCTAGGAAACCTGCTGAGTCTTTCCCCTGAGGGTGGCGGTAATGAATTGAGTTCAGGCTTAACCTCCAGAGAAGGTACAGCGGGTACAGAGAAGTTATACTTAATGAGCAAGTCACAGTTGCGGAAAGCTTTTCCCTCCTGACAATCAGGGCAGAATAAAGGAGCTGCTGCAGCGAATAAAAGAAGAAATCAAGGCACAAGGACAGGCCTGTCCTGACCAGCAGATATGACAACAACATGGTGGAGGACAGAGTTAGGAGGCAACTGGGAGGAGTGATTGTGAACACAAAACCCGCAATGGTCCAGAAGGCATGTGGAGGCTGGAGTTTCAGCAATTTATGTAGCAGGTAATGAATGAAGAAACACTAGACCAGTGTTTCTCAAACAATCTGTGAAAAAGGATGTTTGTTGCAGGCTCGAACGTTTATAAATACTATAAGAATATGAGGTCTGACAATTAACTTTGTGAAGTTGGTTTCTGTGAGGGATCTTGCTATGCACTTACATTGGTGGCACTGTACAAACATCTTGGTAAAGTTTCATAACCGTTGTATATCAGTGTCTCACAGCTGTGTTCATGTTGATGTGTGGTCTTGCTAAGTGGCGTTCATTATTGTTGTTCCATGTTTTTGTATACCATCTCAAGAATGAATTAGAATAATGAATAAACATTAAATTTCCTATTAAACTTGGCAAGAGTGGAAGTGAAATTCAGGGTCATGTTAGTCTAAGGCAGAGGGTCTCAACCTTCTTAATACTGTGACCCTTTAATACAGTTCCTCATGTTGTGGTGACCCCCAATCAAAAAAATTATTTTCATTGCTACTCTATAACTGTAATTTTGCTACTGTTATGAATCGTAATGTAAATATCTGATATTGGGCGATCCCTGTGAAAGTGTCATTCAACCCCCAAAGGGGTCATGACCCACAGGTCTGCTGGTCTATGGGGATATTGCCATGAAAAAACAGCAGTATACTAATGGATTAAATGCTTTTCTGAGGGGAGAGAAAGTGTCACTAATGAAAGATGTCAGAGCAGCCAGTGACAAGCAGAATTGATGAAAAACATCACAAAAATTCATCACAGGCCCATCACTGTGACTGTGAGAAACACAGAAGACCAAGTAAATGTCAATAGAAAAAGTTCAGGAAATCTTAACTGAAAATCTTGGCATGAGAAAGGTGTGTCTCTTGCATCACAACAAGGCACCAGCTCACACCGCTCTGTTTTTGAGGGAGTTTTTAGCCAGTAAAAAATAATTGTTTTGAAACATCCTCCCTACTCACCTGATCTGGCCCCCAGTGACCTTTTTCTTTACCCAAATATAATGGAAATATTGAAAGGAAGACTTTTTCTTTTTTTTTTAACAGACAGTCTCACTTTGTTGCCCTCAGTAACATGCTGTGGCATCACAGCTCACAGCAACCTTCAGCTCTTGGGCTTAGGCGATTCTCTTCCCTCAGCCCCCAAGTGGCTGGGACTACACGTGCCCATCACAATGCCCAGCTATTGTTTTGTTGCAGTTTGGCCAGAGCCGAGTTTGAACCCACCACCCTCGGTATATGGGGCCAGCACCCTACTCACTGAGCCACAGTTGCTGCCCCTGAAAGGAAGACATTTTGATGATATTCAGGACATCAAGAGTAATATAATGACAACTTTCATGGCCATTCCAGATAAAGGGTTCCAAAATTTCTCTGAAGGGTAGACTAGGTGCTGGTGTCAGTGCAGTTTCCCAAGGGGAGTAATTCAAAGGTGATGATCTTATATTCAGCAATGAAGTATGTTAGCACTTTTTCCAGGATGAGTTTGTGAACTTACTTGTCAAACCTCATAAATTACCAAAAAGTAAAAGCTTTTACAAGGGCACAAAGACAAACAAAAGACAAGACCAACTATTTTATCACTAGATAGTTTCAACAGACATAAAATTATTCTGCCAAAGTATCAGAGTTTCAAACATTCCCTCTCCACTTCTGTGCTATGTCATTGGAGACTGGCATGAAACAACGGGCCAGCTGGCTCAGGTCTGTGGACCACACTTAGGGTAACCCTGAGTTAGCTTTTGTTCATGATATATTGTAAAAAAGGAGACCTACCAGAATTGCGTATCTGCTGTGTTCTGAGCTCTGTGCTCAGCACTTCTCGTATATTATCTTTATACCTTCAGAGTTATTGTCCCCATTCTAAAGATAAGAGAACCAAAGCCAGCGAGTCTAGGAACTTGCTCTAGACTGGACGGTGTCAGTGACCAGGTGGGGTTTTCTTTGTTGATGGCCTTGTTCTTGGGGCTTTCATAAACACAGGTATAGACACAGCACTTACAGTAGACTCCACTCCCTAAGACCCAAATCTTTAAAACAGCTGAGTATAAACTGCCTTTGAAATTAGTTCATCTCCGCTGCCACTATTTTTTCCTCCCTAAATGTGGAGATTCGGAGAGTTTTGCCAGATACCTTACAACATTCAGCTCAGAAGACTGCCCTCTGGGCACACCTCAAGGGCACAGGCATTCTGGCTAGCATTGCCTTTGTGATCTTTGAACCAGGTGAGGTCAGACACAAAGAGATCATTTTAGGATTCATTACAGGAATGACAGGCTCCCAACTATTGTTTTAAGTTTAATGGAGGTTTTGTGTTGTGTTGTTTTCATTCATCTACTCAGCTAGATTAGAATAAGTTGTACCTGAACAATTAGCCTCGCCTAGATACAAACTCAATTCTAAGATGCTTGGAAACTCACACAGGGGAAGTCTGGGCCTTGGACTTCCCCATTCTCTGTCCACTGGGGCACTAACATCAGAGGGGGCTCCTGGTGCCACACCATATAAGACAGTTTACAGGGCTAGAGCCCAGTACAATCAGATGAGGAAGGGGCCAGGCATGGTGGCTCATATCTGTGAGCCTAGCACTCTGGAAGGCCAAGAGAGGCAGAAGAATCACTTGAGCTCTGGAGTTAAAGCCCATGCCAAGAGTGAAACTCCATCTCTACTAAAGACAGAAAAATTAGCCAGGCACAATGGTACAAGCCTGTGGTCCCAGCTACTTAGGAGGCTGAGGGAGGAGGATCACCTGAGCCAGGAATTTGAGGCTGTAGTGAGCTATGATGACATCGCTGCACTCCAACTTGAGCAACAGAGCAAGACTCTGTCTCAAAAATAAATAAATAAAATAATGATGAGGCAGGGGAGGCTGGGATAAGATGGACAAGAGAGGAGATGACGTCATGCCTACTCTGAGGCCTTTCATGACCCCCCATGTCACGAAGCCCCTCCTTCCTTGTGTTGCTACCATAGCCTCCATGTTCTGTCATGAAGTTCTGCTCATAGTGTAGGGAAATGTTGCTATGGCCTGAATGTTTGTATCCCACAAAATCCATACATTGAAATCCTAACCCCCAAGTGATGGTATTACGAGGCAGAGTCTTTGGGATGTGTTTAGGTCAAGAGGGTCAAGCTGTCCTGAACAGGATTAGTGCCCTTATAAAAGAGGCCCAGAGAGACCTTTTCCCCTTCCACCAGTGAGAACACACCTAGAAGGCATCGTCCATGAACTAGAAAGCAGGACCTCACCAGACACCAAGTTGTCCAGTGCCTCCGTCCTGGACTCTCCAGCCTCCAGAACTGGGAGAATAAATTCCTATAGTCTATAAGTGGCACAATCTATTGTATTTTGTTACAGCAGCCTGAACAGACTAAGATACATGCTCAATACAAAACATAAAATATACATGTTTTATGACCAGGATGTCTTACTCATTTTTACCTGGTGCTCTGCCTGGCCCGCTGCAGGCACTGCATGAATGGATGAATGTGAAACAGTGCAGCTGAGTCTGAGGAACATAAACCAGGGAGGGCCTTGCCTGGGTGAAGTAAGTCAAAACGTGCTGTGGACAAAAACGTGGGACACACATGCAAAATGTTGCCAACAGGACAGTTCACCAGGACCTTAACGTCCATGAGGTTTTTCTGTTTTTTTTATTTTTCAGGGTATGTTTTTTTTGGGGGGGTGGAGGTGGGGAGGGTTAGTCACATAGGCTTGCACTACCTGTGTGACTAAGCACAGCTATTCGGATGCCAATCCCCCAAAGAGAAACCAGGTAGTCACACTGCTAACAGAAACTATCTAAGGTAACTGTTAGTTTATGGCCCAAGGCCTCAGAAATACAAAGCAAAAAAATTAAAATAAAAATGAGGTATAATGTTCCAAGGGCTCAGAGTTCATCTCCCAGGAGCTAGCCAAGTCTCAGCATAAAAGATAAGGCTTTCTTGGGAATGAGCAGGGTTTGAGGAAACTAGGGCCATCTGGGTTAAATCATTCCTGCAAACTTTGAACATGGCTACATGAGGACACGTTTCTTGGAGCTGTAACCTTCATCTTGTGACTACAGAAGGAAAGTTAGGAGAACTGTAGAAGCTGATAAGAGTCCTGACATTTTTGAATTTATGATTTACCCCTTCTTAAACCACCTTCCTGTGAATGCCTTATATGAAATACACTAATAAATTCTATTTTAAAGTCAAAAAAAGAGTAAAAATAAAGTGCTGTGAAAATCTCAACTCCATTTTAAGACCTAAAAGTAGAAATCAAAGGTTTAAAAAGCCTCTAAACTCTGCCTGTTAAAGCAATCTTGTTCTTAAAGTTCTTTTTCATGAGCTCTAGGACATAAATCACAATTATGAATTTTAAAAGTAAAAAAAGACTCCTTGTTAATGTCATTGTCAAGGATCAAGTTTACTTAGAAATGAAAAATATGTGCTTGCAGTCAGTCACTGAGAAAGCATGTCATCCTCCCATTATTTTTTTATTTTACTTTTTTTTTAATTAATTAATTTATTTATTTTTATTAAATCATAGCTGTGCACATCAATATGATCATGGGGCATCATACACTAGTTTCATAAACCGTTTGACACATTTTCATCACACCGGTCTACACAGCCTTCCTGGCGTTTTTTTAGTTGTTGTGCCAAGACATTTACATTCTACATTTACTAAGTTTCACATATACCCTTGCAAGGTGCACCGCAGGTGTGATCCCACCAGTTCCCCTCCCTTTACCCTCCTCCCCCTCCCTCCCCTCCCTCTCCCCCTTTCCCCCATTCTCAGGTTGCAACTGGTTTACAGCTTTCATGTGAAAGCCTAAACTAGTTTCACAGTAGGGGTGAGTACATTGGGTTACTTTTTCTTCCATTCTTGAGATACTTTACTAAGAAGAATATGTTCCAGCTCCATCCATGTAAACATGAAAGAGGTAAAGTCTCCATCTTTCTTTAAGGCTGCATAATATTCCATGGTGTACATATACCACAATTTATT
>CAUYPK010026443.1:0-32587 GCA_963574355.1 Loris lydekkerianus | reverse complement strand
ATTGCTAAGTCATGGAAGAAGCCCAAGTGCCCATCGACCCACGAATGGACTAGCAAATTGTGGTACATGTATACCATGGAATACTATGCAGCCTTAAAGACAGATGGAGACTTTACCTCTTTCATGTTTACATGGATGGAGTTGGAACATATTCTTCTTAGCAAAGTATCTCAGGAATGGAAGAAAAAGTATCCAATGTATGCCCTACTATGAAGCTAAATTATAGCTTTCACATGAAGGCTATAACCCAACTATAGCACAAGACTATGGGGAAAGGGCCAAGGAAGGGGAAGAGAGGGGGGAGGATTTGGTGGAGGGAGGGTAATGGGTGGGGCCACATCTATGGTGCATCTTAGAATGGGTACAGGTGATTGCACTAATGTACACAGCTATGATTTAACAATTAAAATAAAATAAAATAAAATAATAAAAAAATAAAATAAAATAAAAAATACTTCATAGTCAACTTAAGAAAAGGCATGCAAAACCTCTATGCTGAAAACTAGAAAGTATTGCTGAGAGAAATTACAGATCTATGTAAATAGAGAGCCATGTCATATTTACACACTAGAAGGTTCAATATTGCACCTGTGATGATGGGTCCAACTTGACCCACAGATTCAAAGTGATCCCAACAAAAATTCCAGCTGGATTCTTTGTAGAAATTGATTTTAATGTCTATATAGAAATGCGAACAGTCTAGAATAGCCAAGACAACTTTGGAAAAGAAGAACAAAATTGGAGGATTGACACTGTTGCAGTTCAAGACTTACTATAAAACCATAGTAATCAAGACTGTGGAAAAGGTGAAGGGCAAGAATAAAGATCCCTAAAGAACAGAGCCCAGAAACAGGCGTTCAATTTTCAGTAAAGGCACTGAAACAATTCAACAGAGAAGGAAAAGTCCAGAACAACTGGGTAAGTAGGGAATGGTTTCTTAGGATATAAAAGTACAAACCATTAAAAGAAAAACCAGATAAATTGGTTTATCAAAATTTAAAACTTTTGTTCTTAAAGACACAATTAAGAAAATGAAAATACAGCGTCGGATGCAGTGGCTCACGCCTGTAATCCCAGCACTCTGGGAGGCTGAGGCAGATGGATTGCCTGAGCTCACAAGTTCGAGACCAGCCTGAGCCAGAGCAAGACCCCATCTCTAAAAATAGCCCTGCATTGTGGTGGGCACCTGTAGTCCCAGCTACTTGGGAGGCTGAGGCAAGAGAATCACTTAAGCCCAAGAGTTTGAGGTTGCTGTGAGCTGAGACATCATTGCACTCTACTGAAGAAGATAAAGTGAGACTCTGTTTCAAAAAAAAAAAAAGGAAATTAAAATTCAGTCATAGAATGCGATAAAATATTTGTGATACATACAGATGGCAAAGGATTAGTGCCCAGGATATAATAAGGAACCCTCAAAGCTTGTTAATATGAAAATAGGCCAGGCGCAGTAGTTCAAACCTATAATCTCAGTACTTCGGGAGGCCAAGGGAAGAGAATCACTTGAGCCCAGGAATTTGACACCATATGGGCACTGTAAAGACTCAATCTCTACAAAAACTAGAAAAATTAGCCAGGCACTGTGGCATGCTCCTATAGTCCTAAACCACTTGGGAAGCTGAGGTGGAAGAATTGCTCGAGCCCAGGAGTTTGAGCCTGCAGTGAGCTTTCATCACGCCATTATATCGCTAATATTAATAATAATATTTCATAACATGAAAATAATCTATTTTTGAAGTGGGCAAAATATTTGAACACAAAAGAAGATATTGGCAGATGGCTGGTAAGTACTTGAAAAGATGCTCGACCTCAACAGTTGTCAGGCAAATGCAAATTAAAACCATAGTGAGAAACCATAATTAGAATGACTAAAATTTAAGACTACCAAATACCAAGTGTTAGTGAGGACGTGGAGCAACGGAATGCTCGTACATTGCCAGTGGGAATGCATAGTGGTATAGCTACTTTGGAAAATTGCCAGTTTCTTAAAAAGCTAAACAAAAAGTGTGTCATACAAACTGGCCAATACACTCCTAGGTATTTGCCCAAGAAAACTGAAAACATGTGCATGCAAACATCTAACCAAGAGGCTCGGCGCCTGTAGTTCAGTGGCTAAGGCACCAGCTACATACATGGGAGCTGGCAGGTTCGAATCCAGCCGGGGCCTGCCAAACAACAATGACAACTACTACAACAAAATAGCCGGGCATTGTGGTGGGCACCTAGAGTCCCAGCTATTTGGGAGGCTAAGGCAAGAGAATCACTTAAGCCCAAGAGTTTGAGGTTGCTGTGACCCGTGACGCCATGGCACTCTACCCAGAGTGACAGCTGAGACTGTCTCCAAAAAAAAAAAAAAAAAGACCTAACAAAAAATGTTCACAGTGACCTTATTCATACTAGTCAAAAACTAAAAACTAAAAACTCCAAATGTCCATCAACAGATAAATGAATAAATAGAAAATGAAATATCCATAAAACGGAATACTGTACAGCAATGTAAAAAAAATGCTGTAGGGGCTCAGCGCCTGTGGCTCAAGCAGCTACAGCGCCAGCCACATACACCTCAGCTGGCAGGTTCTAATCCAGCCTGGACCAGCCACACAACAATGACAGCTGCAACCAAAAAAATAGCCAGGCATTGTGGCAGGCACCTGTACTTCCAGCTACTTGGGAGGCTGAGGCAGAAGAATCGCTTGAGCCCAGGAGTTGGAGGTTGCTGTGAGCTGTGATGCCACCGCACTGTCTACCCAGGGCAACAGCTTGAGGCTGCCTCAAAAAAAAAAAAAGAAAAATGATGCTGTAGGAACCTGTAAGAGAGAATCTATCCCAGCCTAGGCAATCAGGAAAGCAAATGGCTTTCTGAAAGAAGTAAAGAAATGATCTGGGAAGGTGGGAGCGGGCAATGAGAAATGAGCATTTTAGGCAGACTGGTTCAAAAGCCCTGTGGCAGAAGGAAACACGGCACTCTTACAGGAATGAAAAATGGCCTTACTTGAACAGTAAAGAGAAAGAAGAATGACATGACCTAAGACTGGAAGCTGGCAAGAGCCATGTCGGGCAGGCCTTGTCAAGGACTTGGACATATATCCTAAATTAATGAGAAATCCCTGAAAGGGTTTTAAACAAAAGGATGGTATAAAAGGATTGATTTTTTTTTTTTTTTTTTTTTGTTTGTTTGTTTGTTTGCAGTTTTTGGCCGGGGCTGGGTTTGAACCCCCGTGTATAGGGCCAGTGCCCTATTCCTTTGAGCCACAGGTGCCGCCCACGGGATTAATATTTTTTAAAGATTCCAGTAACTACAGTATGGAGAACTGATGGTCAGAGGTATGAGCAGCTATAACGGGGCATCATGCCCCTGGAAAAATCTTGGTAACAGATGACAGTGGCTTGCACCGAGATAGGATGGTGACCATGTAGAGGGATGGATGGACTCATCGGGTATTTGGGAAGATGTTGAATTACCTTCTAGGGATAAGGAAGAAGATGATATTAAAGTTGACTCTAAGATTACGGTTCTGGGATGGCCCGGAAGACACCTATGGCCACAAGACAGGAAAGGCTGGAAGAAGGCTGAGTTGGTTGGGGAAGATCTGAGGTTAGCTCTGGATAAACTGAGTCTTGAATTCCTGTGAAACATCCAAATGGCAGTGTCTACGAGGCAGATGCCCGTGTGGATGTGAGGCTTACAGAAACCCAGAATGCAGGTTCCAAATCAGCGTCATGAAGATGGCAATCGGAGCTTGGAAACAGACGCAACAGCTTAGGAAGAGAACAAGGGATGAAAATAGGAAAGAACCTAGAACTAAGTTTTAAGAAACTCAACGTTCATGTGCAGGGAAAATGAACTCGCGATGGAAATTAAGAAGTGACCAAAGGAAAGGGAGGGAAACCAGAAGAGCGTAAAGCATCAGGATTTGTAGAAAGAGGATGTTTCAAGAAGGGTGTGGAAACTGTGTTGAATACTAATAAAACAAGAAAAAAAATAAATCCACTAAATTTAGTAAAACAGTGAGAGCCCAGATTACAGTGGACTGAGCAGTGACTGAGAAATACAGAAGTGGAGAACGTGATTATACATCACTTCAGATAATCGGTCCAACTTCCTGTGACAAGCTGCTTATAATGATGACGACAGGAAACTGAACTGGGAAGAAATTGTGAAAGATACTGCTTTGGTAAAAGCTTATCTCTTTGAATTCATCCTGAGAGGTTGCATTTCTTTTTCTGTGATAGAGGTGGGCGTCTGAATCATGAGTTCAAAAATTTCCTTTATTATGTTACCGTCATAATTCCAATGAATATGGAGGAGGGGGTTTAACTGAAGTATCTTCAACATAAGCATCTCATCACTGTGACAGGGAAAGGCCTGGGGAAGGACAGGCAGAGATAAAGAGGCTCGTTTCCCTGTGAGTTTCCATTTTGCAATTAAATGCAGATCCCCGTGAATATTTATAGAAAATTATAAAAGCAAAATGAGCCAAATAAATCTGATGGCAAGCAACGGAGAACGGTCTCTTTCTGAGTTTCCCTGTTGATCTGGAAAGTGTACATGCATGCTGGGGGAAGGACATAAACACATAAAACTCCTCTGTTCTACAAGAGAGTAGCACTGAAGAGAAAGAAAGGGTAAATATCAAGATGTGTGGATCTAGGGTTCTAGGCCATAAAAAGGATGAATGAATGAATGAGTGAAAAAATAATAGGAAATAGGTATGTCCTAGGTAAAGAATGGGGATTACATGAGCAGGGACCAGGGTACAGATGGCAAAACAGAAACCTATTCCCCAGCTCAAGAGGAAAATGGACTCTCACTATCCTTGTTTCCTTGAGTATATATTTCAAAAGGTCTTTGAGGAGCTTCTAGGCTGGAGCTACTCAGCCAAGAGAGGGGGAAACAGTGAGAAAACAACAAGAGTGGTTCAGAGGTTGGGCCCAGCCGCCAGGGAGAGGGAATAGCTGGGGGAAGGAAGGGAGCCTGAGCACCGTTCTCTTAAAAACAGCCAGGCGGACACCTGGGCTCAGGCCTTCTGAATTCTTGGTGCTTTCCCAGGAAGGATGGCATGTCTATGCCCTGAGCCTCTGGATATTTTACCAAGTGGCTCACTCTCTGTGAAGCCGTCCCACAGCCTTGAGAGGAAGGACTGAGTATGGGCATCCCCACATGCTAAGCACTGGCCTGTGTGCTCTATACGTACACAGCAGTCACTGAACCCTCGCAGAAATCCTGGAATGTAAATATTCCCACACTTACCTGACTGAACTCAAGTTCAGAAAATTAGGCTCAGCGCCTGTAGTTCAGCGGCTAGGGTGCCAGCCACATACACCTGGCTACTGGGTTCAAACCCAGACTAGGCCTGCCAAGCAACCAAAAAAAATAGCTGGGAGTTGTGGTGGGCACCTGTAGTCCCAGCTACTTGGGAGGCTGAGGCAAGAGAATCACTTAAACCCAAGAGTTTGAGGATGCTGTGAGCTGTGACGTCACAGCACTCTACCAAGGGCGACATAACAAGACTCTGTCTCAAAAAAATAAAGTTCAGAAAATTAATCTGCCTCAAGGTCACAGGGAAGGGACTTGGATTTAAGCCTACATCTGCGTGACTCTAAATTCCACATTACTTCCACCATAGCAAGTCCCAGGCTTGGGAAACCAATCTGTTTCAGCCGAGAGGAGCAAAATAAAGCTGTTACGAAGAGAGGGCAAGAGACCAAGCAGGAAACCTCCTTTCTGAGAATGAGTAGAATAGTAGAAGAAACTGCCTAGGAAAGAGAAGTTAAAATAATCTGACTCAGGAAGGGAGAAAAATGCCTGGGATTAAAAAAAAGGATTCCAGAATTAGGGATGGAAAAATCTGTGTTTGGAAGTCAAAGCAAGAAGCTCTAGAAGATGCCCAGGCCTTTACTACGGGTTGGAGAGGAAACAGCGCTCAGTGACCGACCTGCCTCCCTTGGGTCACGTGGCCTGTGCTGGTATAAGAGCTTTCTCAGCCAGGTTCCTCACCATTTTTTCCTGTGTGAAATAGAAGGAAACGGGGGCTAAAGCTCTGTTCCTCTTTCCTAGAAGCTTACAGACTTTTCTTCAGGACTAATCCCAAGGAGGCGTCTATCTGGAACCCACACAAGGCAAGGCAGCCAGCTTAGTGCTCCGGGAAGTGATGCCCGCCGCCGGGAACAGAACTTGAGGGGAAGGTGCTGTTGGGGGGCTGGCAGGCGTCTGTCAGACACTGAATGTAAGGGTCATGTTCAGAGACAGGAGCTAGTGAGGGGGGCCAGGAAACCAACCTTGAAGAGAGGCTGGAGGGGAGAGATGGTGGGGCACCCGCAAGGGCTACAAACCAAATGGAAACAGAGTAACCCCTTTAAGAACAGGAATTCTGTTTACAGTCAAAACACGGGGCTCAGGAGTTAGTGGAGGCCGGTGGGCTTTACTGAATCTCTAAAATCTCCGGGGGACAAGCCCCTCTCTAGGCTTCCCCTGCTCCCCAGAGTCCAGTGTTGGACAGAGGTGGACAAAGAGGAGGAGGATCCGTATTATGCAACAGGAGAGCAAAGGGGGGCAGGAAGACGGACTAGGGGTTGGGCACATGGGTCCTCACAGCCTGATTATCCCGAGACACACTTTGCAACTCTGTGCCACTGGGATGCCTCCCTCTGTCAGGTCTCCAACTGAGAAAGTTAGAAACTGATGACAGGAACTTCCTGTCTCTGTGAAGATGGAAGGAAAAAGGCTGGGGAAATCTGAGGGGGAATTCCCTCGGGAAGCTCAGGCTTGTTCTCCCCCAGAGACACATGCTGGCAAACATAATAACTACTGTTTATTATCCAGCCCAAGGCAAAGTCAATAATTACTCTGCCCATTTCCAGCAGGTGATATGAGCATGCAGCAGTGGCAGCAGAAAGCACTGGCCGGGCAGGGGAGAGTTCCAGGGAGGATGTCCTGACTCAGGAGGGGTCCTGATCCTGCCCTTTCTCCCCCTCCTCCAGGATGCTGCCCTACTGGCTAAGCTCCTTGATCCTCACAGCCTACATTGTCATCTTCCTCACTGGTCTCCCCGCCAACCTCCTGGCCCTGCGGGCCTTCGTGGGGCGCGTCCGCCAGCCGCAGCCTGCTCCAGTGCACGTCCTGCTGCTCAGCCTGACGCTGGCGGACCTCCTGCTGCTGTTGCTGCTGCCCTTCAAGATCATCGAGGCCGCCTACAACTTCTACTGGTATCTGCCTGAGATAGTCTGTGCCCTCATGGGTTTCGGCTTCTACAGCAGCATCTACTGCAGCACGTGGCTGCTGGCGGGCATCAGCGTGGAGCGATACCTGGGAGTGGCGTTCCCCGTGCAGTACAAGCTCTCCCGCCGGCCTGTGTATGGGGTCATTGCTGCCCTGGTCGCCTGGATCATGTCTTTCGGTCACTGCAGCATCGTGATCATCGTGCAGTACTTGAACTCAACCCAGCCAGTCAGAAGTGTCAACGACACTACCTGCTATGAGAACTTCACCCCGAGGCAACTGGACGTGGTGCTGCCCGTGCGGCTGGAGCTATGCCTGGTGCTCTTCCTCATCCCCATGGCCGTGACCATCTTCTGCTACTGGCGCTTCGTGCGGATCATGCTCTCCCAGCCCCACGTGGGCGCCCAGAGGCGGCGCCGGGCTGTGGGGCTGGCTATCGTGACGCTCCTCAATTTCCTGGTGTGCTTCGGGCCTTACAACGTGTCTCACCTGGTGGGGTTTCATACGAAACAAAGCCCCTCGTGGCGGGCGGTGGCTGTGGTGTTCAGCTCCCTCAACGCCAGCCTGGACCCCGTGCTTTTCTACTTCTCTTCTTCAGTGGTGCGCAGAACCTTCGGGAAAGGGCTGCAGGTGCTGCGGAAGCAGGGCTCCTCCCTGCTGAGACGCAGAGGCAAAGAGACCGCAGAGGTGACCAACGCAGACAAGGGTGTGAGTCAGACAGACGGGGTGCCCAGTTCGGACTTCACCACGGACTAGACCTGCTCTGGACCTTTGGGGGTGCTCTGCCCTGCACAGGGGTTGGGCAGCCTGGGAGAGGGGTGACATAAGGGTTCCTGTCCAGATTCAGGAATCCTCAAGCCCAGTCCATGACAAGGACTTTGAAAAAAACCCCTCTCACCAGCCTGGTATCCCTTTCTGATTGAATTTTCCTTCTCAAAGGAGCTTAGCTCTATGCCATAAGAAGAAATAGCCAAGCAGAAAAGCATTGTTGGCTAGAGTTTTAGAAGCAACTTAGCTCATAGGAATTCAGTCCCCACAAGGTAGCCGGCATCTGGTGGTGACCAGGCTGAAGCGAAGAGTCCTAAAGTACTCCTGCTACAGGGTAGAAGCAACCCCTGGACACTAGTGTCACTGTTGATGGCAGAAAGAAATCAGTGCGACCCAGATGGAAGAGAATTGCTAAATGAGGTCAAAGAAAGTTCACATGGTTCTGAGCCAGAGACCAGCAGGGAGGACTCATCCCAACCGCTGCAATCCAGGTCTGACCTGTTGCTTTTAAAGTGTGAGCCATTCATTTTCATGCATTATCTTGTTTCTCCTGTTAAATCAGGAGCCGCCTGAGGTCTGGGTCTCATCTCCTTCCTCCTGGCACCCCACACGGGTCAGGATGTGGCTTGGTACTCAGCAACCAGAGACTTGATGCTGGCTACCCCAGGGAAAAACAGCCCGGTCTGACAGATTGAAAATAAAAGTTATAAAATTCTGAAGTGTCCAAAATTTTTGTTACACTTCTGCAAGCATAGGAGAGGGAAGTGGACTTGGCAGAAGAGGGGAAGGTGATGCATTTGCAACCACAGAAACATTTTAATGTGCAGATGTATTGTGGGAAAGCGTGTGCTGGTGCTGGTGGGATCCTGTGTAGGGTGGCTGGCCTCAGAAAGAGAAAGCTGGCTGCCTCCTGACTCTGTTATCAGCTTTCCATGGGAGCTTAAAACATGTTACCCTTCTGCTCAGAAACCTGAAATTTCCCTGTTGTCATAATTTCTCCTCCCATGATTCTGGTCACACCATTGTTTCATCTGCTTTGTGCCCCCTCTCCCTTCCTCATTTCACCTAACTCATTTCTCCATAATAAGGACTCTGAGTCCGTCCTCTCTTGTTAACTGCCAGTAGCCCCTAGCCTAGGAGTCTGCAACCCAGGCTATACATCAGAATTACACATGGAGATGTGAAGAATAATACAGACAACCATCCCAAACCTGCTAACAGAAGGGGTAGCTGGGGTCGGGAGTCTCTGTCCTAGCTCAGGAGCCTAATCTGCCCAAGAAATCTTTCTTCAGACAGACCCTTCCCGCTCACATGTCCCCTTCACCCTAACCCCGTGGTCCCCCATCTTCTGATTGCTTGCTTTCTCCCCTCTTACTAAACCCACTCAATATTCGCTTATTCCCACCCAACTGAAAGCCACTTTTCTCTCTTCCTTCTTCAAAAGAAGGCTGGACGGGCGTCACAGGAGTCCTGACCTCAGTGGTAGTCAGGCTTACTCGCTGGAGGACCTGAAGCAGGTCATACCCCCCAGCCTCGATTTCCAAATCATAATAATGGGGATAATTTCTACCTCCCAGGCTTATTCTGAGTACTTACAATTTTTTAGTAATTTTTACTATATTAAGAACTCTTTTTTTTTTTGAGACAGAGTCTCACTTTTTCACCCTAGGTAACCATAGTGTGCTCATAGTTCACAGCAACCTCAAAATCCTGGACTCAAGAGATCCTCTTGCCTCCTGAGTAGCTGGGACTATAGACACCCATCATAACCGAGATAGTTTTTTCTATTTTTAGTAGGGACGAGGTCTCACTCTTGCTCTGGCTGGTTTTAAACTCCTGATCTCAGGTGATCCACCCATCTTGGCCTACCAGAGTGCCGGGATGACAAGCGTGAGCCACTAAATGAGACTGCATATATAAAATCGCCAAACAATTATAGAGTATTATGTAGCCCTAAGATAGCAAACCATGTGAAATACCGACGTACCCTCACATACCAGAAATATAATCAAGTAAACATTAAAAGTGATGGAAATAATGTATTAGGTAGCCAACTATAGAATGGTTTGGTTTATGTGACAAAAAAATCTGGGATTTTCAGCTGACTGTAGGCATATCATGAGTCTGTGATGTGGTACAGCTGCCAAAAAAAGCTAATTTGATTTGGGTGACATTAAAAGAAAGAGTCTAAACAAATTGACAATAACCCCATTCCACTCAGTCAGTCGCACCTTAGCACCTGAGACAACACAATTTTTAGAGAGCCACTAGCCCTTCAGGGAATCAAGCCCAGAAAATGTAACCAAAATGTTTTAGAGATACAAAACTGGATAGTAATAGTAGTAACGATAATCCTAGAGCATGTTAAATACCAGGCACTATGCCAGAGAAAGGGCCTCAGAGAGCTGAGGTAACTTCCTAAGGTCGCTGAGTGTGAGAGGGGTTGAATACAGGTCTTCCTGAATCCCAAATGCCTTCTTCTTTCAGCTCACATGATAAAAATGTCCCATGTACCCCCTAAATACATACAATTATTGTGTATCAATAAAATTCTTATAATAAAATGAAACAAAAAATGTTGAAAAAGAGAAGGAGGGCTGATCACAGTGGCTCACACCTATAATCCTAGCACTCTGGGAGGCTGAGGCAGGTGAATTGCTTGAGCTCAGGAGTTCCAGACCAGTCTGAGCAAGAGCCAGACCCCATGTCTAAAAAAACAGCCGGGAGTTGTGGTAGGAGCCTGTAGTCCCAGCTACTTGGGAGGCTGAAGCAGGAGAATCACTTGAGCCCAAGAGTTTGAGGTTGCTGTGAGCCATGACACCATAGCAGTCTACTGAGGGTGACAAAGTGAGACTCAGTCCAAAAAAAAAAAAAAATATATATATATAGAAAAAGAGAAGGAGGTGAGAGAGCTGAATACGTGGCTAGGACAGGGTCTATTGTACGGAAGATGCATTTCCATGTAGCTCCACAGGGAAGAGCAAAGATGGCGGATGGAAGAGGCAAATACATTATAAATAATTAGGGCTGTTTAAACAGAACTATCTCAGCAGAGTAGTTATCTCTCAATTTCCAGTAATGTTCAACTAAAAGATAGCAAACACCCATTTCAAGACACTGCGGAAACTCACCCACCTGCCAAGGGCTGACCCAGACAGTGAACTGCCAAACCCCTTCCAACTCTCAGACTCTCTGGTTCTTCAGCGACACGACTGCTCTTGCTAACCAGGAGACTATAAAATGAAGTCATTTTGCTTTAATGGGGTTATAAGAAAATCACTAGACCTCATCTGAGCCTTTCAGGATGAAGTTTTAGGGGCTAATTTACTTACATGTATTTGAACTTCATCCAGTCACTTGATAGATCAGCCCATTTCTTCATCAAGAGCAAGAGTCAAGCTGTCAGGCAAAGAGAGCAAATCCCTCCTTCCTCTGCCTTTCTGTTCTATTTGGGCCCTTGAGGAATTAGATGAGGCTAACCCACATCTGGAGGGCAATCTGCTCCAATCAGTCTATTAGTTCACACTAATCTTATCCAGAAATGCCCTCACAGAGACACTCAGAAATAAGATTTATTCCAATATCTGGGCACTTCATCATCCAGTGAAATAGACATGTGAGATCAGCTGTCACAGCGTTCCCAGGCCATGCTGCTGCTGCTGCCGGCTCCGGAGCCACATTTTGAAAACCAGTTGGGCTGGAATACTGTGAACCAGGGAGAGAGTGATGGAAGATGAGGTCATTGAAGTGAGCAGGGACCAGACCATCCAAAGTCTTTGGCTGCAGAAAGGAGTCTGAATTTATTCTAAGAGCTTCTGGAAGCCATTCAAGAGTGTGAAGCAAGAAAGGAGAATGATCTGATTTCCATTTTAAGAAGATAAGTCTGGCAGCTGTGTCTACCACTGAGATAGCTGTTAGGATGAAGGAGATAATGCGCATGAGAGTTAAGAACCCATTGAGTAATCCAGGCACTCTGGGACATGGAGGTGGGAGGATCCTTTGAGCTCAGGAGTTTGAGACTAGTCTGAGCAAGAGTGAGACCCCGTCTCTACTAATAATAAAAACTAGCCCCATGCATGTGACAGGCACCTGTAGTCCCAGCAACTCGGGAGGAGAGAGCCAGTTATCAATATATCTTGCCAAACCCATGTTCAGTATCTTCACAGTGTTAGAAATCAACCCTGATGGGAGTGTATAGGCCACAGAAATTTGCAAGTGTTACAAACCAGAGTCTTTCTAACCCCCAGCCCTACACCCTGTTACCAAGAGCTAGTTGTTAAAGAGGCCTCAGAGAGCCCGGGAGCTTAAGGTTGTTGTGAGCTATGACACCCACCGCACTCTACCCAGGGTGAAGGAGTGAGTCTCAGGAAGGGAAGGGAAGGGAAAAAAAAGGAAAAGGAAAGGAAGAAAGTGAGCGTAGAGTACTATGCAAGCATGCAGTGTTTTCATTTGGTTAGCACTTTCCTGAAAGGGAGACTGTCTCCTCTTCCACTGGAATTGGCTTTTCAAGAATAATATAGCCAGAGGAGGTCTTACAAATTGTCATGTATCTATTTAGTAAACAGATGTCCCCAGTGGTGTGCTGGAAAATGTTTAACAACTAGCTCTTGGTAGCAGGGTGTAGGGCTGGAGGTTAGAAAGACTCTGGTTTGTAACACTTGCAAATTTCTGTGGCATATACACTTCCATCAGGGTTGATTTCTTACACTGTGAAGATACTGAACACGGGTTTGGCAAGAAATATTGATAACTAGCTCTCATAAGCCAGCCTGAACACATCCCTGGTTGGATCTCACAGGCGTGCACTTAGATGGCAGACTGAACATATCCTCCTTGAGAAAACTATCTTTCCCTGGCTACGTAAAGTACAAGGTTCTTGCATGGGGCTTTGACACAAACACTAGTTAAATGTGGCTGCCTGGGCCTCATCCAAGAGCATCCGGGTGGCTGCATGATCTCAGTGCTCCTCTGAATCCCCTGCCCTGCAGCAGGATGACAGATGGGTAAACAGAAATATTAGTGCCTAGTTAATGAATAACACAGACGCCAGCCTGGAGCTGCTACCAGGAAACGGCAGTGGAGTGGCCTGACCTGAGGGCTGACCAGCAGGAAAGGGGAACATGCACTGACCATCTTGCTTCCCCTTTCTGGAAAAGATGCTGTTGTGCCCCTTCCGCAAAACTTCCCATCTGCCCACAAGGCCAGAGCTCATCTGTAGTGTGGTTTTGTGGCGATCACTGTGGTCAGAGAAGGCAGGGCTGGGGGGGTCTGCAGAGGGTCTGGAGGAAAACGTGCCGCCAAGATTCCACCCTGTTCCCCTAAACATCCTGTCTCTCAGAGCCAGGTCTCTGCTGGCTTTTCTTTTCACCTTGTTCTACCTCCTGTGGGTAAAAACTTTTGCCCCATGTTTTTTCTTTTCATTTATTTTTCTCTAGTCACAGGAAACGAGGACATTTCTCATCTACACATTGCACATCCATCCCGGAAATTGGGCCAAAGATCTCTGAGCCCTCAGAAGCAGCAGTCCAGTAACCCACTTGGCAGAGTTTCAAAGGTCTGGAAAGACAGGAAATGGGAATCCACATGGTGGGCGGGGCCGCAGGTGGCTGTCCCCTGGCAGCTTACCCAAGGAGGGGCCATCCACACCTCTCTGATAATCTCAGGTTCCCTCTCCCCGGACATCACCCCCTGCCATCTGTCAGCTTACATGATGACCAGCCTCAAGGAAAGAAAGTTAGGAAAGTAAATACACTGCTCTCAAATCTAGATGTTTTAAATAAAAAGCCCATCCACGTACATAGCGGTCTAGAATCTCTAAAGTCCCACAGAGAATGTTACACCGTTTGAGTTTCCATAGGCAGAGGCATTCATTCACCCACAAACATTTATGGAGGTAGTGAACAAGGAGGCAAACATGTCTGCTCTCATGCTGCTCACTTCCAAACAGGGAAACCAGCGAGCAAGACATGTGGAGGTTCAGGAGGATGGCTTGAGCCCAGAAGTTTGAGGTTGCTGTGAGCTATGATCATGCCATAGCAATCTACCCAGGATGACACAGTGAGACTTTGTCTAAAAAAAAAAAAAGAAAGAAAGAAAAAAAGGCTTGGCGCCTGTGGCTCAAGTGGCTAAGGTGCCAGCCACGTATACCTGAGCTGGTGAGTTCGAATCCAGCCCAGGCCCACCAAACAATGATGGCTACAACCAAAAATAATAGCCAACCATTGTGGCGGGTGCCTGTAGTCCCAGCTACTTGGGAGGCTGAGGCAGGAGAATTGCTTGAGCCCAGGAGTTGGAGGTTGCTGTGAGCTGTGATGCCACAGCACTCTACCCAGGGCCACAGCTTGGGGCTCTGTCTCAAAAGAAAAAAAGACATGGCGATATTGCCAAGTACAATGAAGACCATAAAACTGAATCAAGTGCAGAGAATGACTTTGAGGAGGGGGGTAGGTCCCTACTTAATGAATGGGTGGCTTGGGAAGACCATGCTAAGGTGATATTGAGCTGTGACTGGAATGACAAGAAGGAATTATAGCTGCTAAGAACTGGGAGGAGAATGTCCCAAGCAAAGGGCTCAAGGCCAGTGCAAGGCCTGAACAAGCTGAATCTGTGTCAGAAAATAAAGGCCAAGATGGCTGGAGCTTAGTGACAGCTGGAAGAGACAGCAAGTGTCAAACCACAGGAGTTCTTGAAGGCTTATAAGAAGCACAACAGACATCTTATCCCTACTTAACAACAATGAAAGTTGAGGCTCAGAGATGTGAAGGGTCACACAACGTAAGGACACAAGTCCTCAGTAAGATGGTCCTCCAGCCCCTGGTCCAGGACTCCCAACTCCCTCTTAACAAGATGTTCACGCTTTCTCTTTCTCTCGCTCAATCTTAGCTCATCGAGGAAGAGAAAGGAGGGCAGGAAATGTGATTCATGCGGCGAGCAGTGGTTTGGTAATGAGAGTTGGGGAGGGTGGAGGAGTCTGACCTCTGAGGTTCTGAGGAAAGAAAGGGAGCAGAGTGGGGACAAGGCAGGGCCCCTGGGCTCTGAGAAAGGGGTGGGAGGCTGAGGAATAACTGTGAGCTACACCACACTGGCCTGGGCTCCACCAGTGTGAAAGATGAGAAAAAAGGTGTGACAACCGACTACTAGAGCTCAGGGGATCACTAGGAAGCCCCCAGTGTGAATGTGAGCCTCAACCCTGGCTGCACCAGTGTTTATGTTACTGTGACCACATAAGTGTCATTCACAATGGAGTGCTTAGTAGATTACAGTTAATTTTCTATCCCGTACAACTTTCCTCCCTATCCTTTGGAATCAATAATTGCCTTATTTTTTCTCATTGGCTTGGTTCTATACATACTTAGCACTAACTCAATCATAAGATCTTTGCCAATTTTCTAGCCTCCTCTCAAGACCTTCAGAAGTTTTAGTAAGACACAGATTTCATCTTCCTAGAGAAATCTTCCTCAGAACTTTCTGAGCTGCTCTAGTACGGACTGGTGGTGCTTTATGCCAGGAGTACAGCTCACACCTAGAAAGCCTCTCTGCTCCTCTGTTCTTGTCTTTCTCTTCCTTAATTCACAACCTCAAGCAACTTCTCTAGAAAGTAAATGTGAAATTCTGCATGTCTTGATCTGCCCTCCTGCTTAACTGATACTGGGCTACATGTGGAATTCTGGATTGTCAATCATTTTTATCCAGAATTTGAAAGAAAGACATTATCACATTGCCTTCTAGAGTCTAGTCTTGTTAAGAATTCCCAAGACAAAGAGAGAGAGAGAGAGAAAATATTAGCCAGGCATGGTGGTATGTGCCTGTAGTCCCAGCTACTCGGGAGGCTGAGGCAGGAGGATTGCTTGACCTCAGGAGCTTGAGGTTACTGTGAGCTGTGATGATACCATGGCACTGTACCCAGGGCACAGAGTGAAACTCTGTCTCAAAAATAAATAAATAAATAAATAAATCCCGAGACATTCTAATTCCTATTCTTTGCACATGGCCTGTCTTTTTCTCTCTGGTAGGATCTTTATCTTTCTCACAAGTATTCTAAAATTGCATCCATATGTGATAGGGTCAAACCCTGCCCAAATAGGGTGGACCTGCCTAAAAGGATCGACCCCTACCTGTTCCCACCAGATGTCCCACCTGGGAAGGTGAATGGGCCAACCCTGACTCTTACAACAGATGTCCAACCCAGGAGAGGGAACATCCGGACCCCCACCTTCCTGATCTTTAAAACACCCTTTCACCATTACCCACATGAGGATTTCTTCCTGGCCTGGTTGGGAATCTTACCCTACCTGCACCCAGGTGGAATAAAGGCATTTTAATTGTACAAACAGGCCTGCATTTTCCTTTTGTCTCACGCCTTGGAATAATCTTTTTCTTTGGCTCTGAACCTTTCAATATGCTAGGTATTTGGTGGACTCTTTCAATCTGCAAAATAATATTCTTCAGTTTAGGGAGATTGTCTTGGAATACTCTGGAATGGTTTCCTTTGCCTTCATTGTCTCTTTTCTCTTTTTCTAGAACTCCTATTATTAGGGGCTATAGGACCTTCTACAATGGCCTTCCAATTTTCCTCTTTTCTCCCATTCTCCATCTATCATCCTGTTCTAGTACCTGTGAGATTTCCTCCAATTTATTTTCTAGCTCTTCTACTTTTCATTTCTTGCTATCATTTTTAACTCCAAAGCATGTTTTATTCATTGATCTTGTTTCATGGTTGTAATGTCCACTCTGATCCCTCAGAGGAATTTCGTCATCCTGTTCCTAGCTACCTTTTTTGATACTGGTCTCTATCCTTTACATTAGAAGCTGCCGTAGAAGCTGTCATCATGTACATGGTAATCCTTGGTCATTGCTTACACTGAAGAGAAGGGAGGGAACTAAGCTTTTTAGATACATACAAAGTACAAAAGTAATATGACAGGAAGGCCTGGGTTTGCTTTAAAAGCGGAAAAGAAAAAAAAGGAATGGAAGAAGCAAAAGTGGCAAAATCTCAATAACTGTTACATCTGGGCAACAGGTAAGTTAGGTTCTATTGTACTATTCCCTCTATGCTGATCATATTTGAAAATACTTATGGCTTGGCGCCTGTGGTTCAAGCGACTAAGGCACCAGCCACATAAACCTGAGCTGGCAGGTTCGAATCCAGCCTGGACCTGCCAAACAACAATGACGGCTGCCACCAATAACAACAACAAAAAAATACCTGGGCGTTGTGGCAGGTACCTGTAGTCCCAGCTATTTGGGAGGCGGAGGCAGGAGAATCGCTTGAGCCCAGGAGTTGGAGGTTGCTTTGAGCTGTGATGCCACAGCACTCTACCCAGGGCCACAGCTTGAGGCTCTGTCTCAAAAAAAAAAAAAAAAAAAAGAAAAGAAAAAGAAAAAGAAAAGAAAAGAAAATACTTATAATAAAAATGTTGCTATTTGCAGCATTCAGTTCCTTGAGGGCTGTTGGACTGAGGGTTGGAGGCTGCCCTCAGGTCCTTGGTATGTGGCCCTCTCTGCAGGACAGTTCACAACTTGGCAACTTCCACCAGAGCGAGCAAGAGAGAAAGCAAGAGAAGGCATGACAGAAGAAGATATAGCCTTTTTATACACAGTATTTTTTCTTTCTTTTTTTTTTAATCAAATCATACCTGTGTATATTAATGTGATCATGGGGCACCATACACTGGTTTTATAGACCGTTTGACACATTTTCATCACACTGGTTAACATAGCCTTCCTGGCATTTTCTTAGTTATTGTGTTAAGATTTATACACAGTCTTAAAAGTGACCTTCCAGGAGGTTAGCCCAGTGTATTCTGACAGGGAGAGGGGATTTCACAAGGGTGTCATGCCAGGAGGTGGGATCACTGGAGCTATCTTAGAGGCTGCCTTCCACAGGTACTAAATAGTGAATGGACTCTGTGAGCAGGTATATTAGGCTCCGTTGGGGGGAGGATGGATAGAGGGAGGGTAATTGGTGGGACCACACCTACGGTGCATCTTACAAGGATACATGTGAAATTTACTAAATATAGACTATAAATGTCTTAACACAATAGCTAAGAAAATGCCGTGAAGGCTATATTAAACAGTTTGATGAAAATATTTCAAATTGTATATAAAATCAGCACATTGTACCCCATGACTGCATTAAAGTACACAGCTATGATTTAATAAAAAAAAAAAAAAAATTAGGCTTTGCTGTAATGTGATTCAATTGGACCATTAAGTCGGGGAACCTCCAATGTTAGTACTTAGGATTCTTCTTCTTGGGCTGGTCAAATTTCTCAAAAGACTGTTCTAATCTCCTGCCCAAAGAGAAAAGTTAAGACTGCCAGAAATTTAGGAGCCAAGAGGTTGGGAGTCCCAGAGTCCAGTATTTCCTTACTCTCCTATTCACACTATGTCACTCCTTCTCCAGCTGTGTCATCCTCACCACAGCTGAAACTCTAATCTTTTTGTGGGTGAAAGGCAGTTAGTTGCCCAGCATCAGAGAATTGAGAAAGAGATCTGGGATCCTCTTTACATGAACTTTTAGCCCATCTTCCTACGTCAGCTTGCCCTTTGCCCTCATTTCCAGAGGTACCTGCTGCTACCAGTTCTTGAGTTTTATGTATCTCCAGCCCCAGAGACTTGGTTCAGCCTTGGTTATTCCAACTATTGACTTAGGATTTAACTCATATAGGTCTGCTAGATCACTCAGTAGTCACAACTCATTCATCTGATTTCCAGCTTGCAAAATTTTAGTGGTACCACATCCTCTTAGGTTCTGCCTATACTTAGGGGTATTTCTTTCAAAAATAGTAAAGATAGTAAAGAGATCTATTATAATAATGTGATTTCAGAAGATTCAGGCATTCAATCCACCATTATGAACCTCAAATATTTCCTCTTTATTGTTTGTTTATTGTTTACATGTTATTGTATGTTTCCCCCTCTTGAATGTAGGTTCTAGTATAACTTACCTATTTTGTTCACCTAAGCATGCCCATTTCCCAGAACCATGCTGGACACAGAGTAGGTGCTAAACATATGAATGGATTGGGCGGCGCCTGTGGCTCAAAGGAGTAGGGTACCAGCCCCGTATACCGGAGGTGGCAGGTTCAAATCCAGTCCCAGCCAAAAACTGCAAAAATAAATAAATAAATAAATAAATAAATAAATAAATGGATTGATTTCCTGGAGGAGGAAATTTGCTGCTCAATGTCAACGAGGTGATAGCAGACCCAAGTGCTCTTCCCCTCACAGCATTGGAGGGGCGCAGATAAATTTACTAACTAATGATACATGAGGTTATAAAGTGCTTTACCTATTACAAAGTGGTTTCAGAAATCTTAATCATTTTGATCCTGACAACAGCCCATGGGCCAGATAGAGAAAGGATTATTATTGGCCCTGAAATAGGGCATGATGACAAAGAAATCATCATCCCTGTTGCTGACCTTTATTCCCACACCTGTCATCTGTCTGGGCCCTCCCTTCACTGGCTCTGCAGATGGGACTTCTAAGCTTAGTCATCTCTCAAGGAAATGTTCCTCAAAAATCCAGGACTATAACAGAGGTAACAACCTAAAAAAAGGTAAAATGCTTTTCCACCTGTCTCTTTAAACCCCTCACATTTTGGGGGGTATTAAAACCTGTATCCCAGGTCTGGCACAGTGGCTCATGCCTGTAATCCTAGCACTCTGAGAGGCCAATACAGGTGGATCCCTTGAGCTCAGGAATTCAACAACAGCCTGAGCAAGAGCAAGATCCTGTCTCTAAAGAAAAACAGCCAGGTGTGTGGTGGGCACCTGTAGTCCCAGCTACTTGGGAGGCTGAGGCAAGAGAATCACTTGAGCCCAGGAGTCTGAGGTTGCTGTGAGCTGTAACACCACGACACACTACCCAGGGTGACAACCTGAGACTCTGCCTTAAAAAAAAAAAAGAAAGAAAAAAACCCCGCATCCCTCCCAATGTCAGTAATCAAAGGAGCAGAGCAGTGTTCTTTGTTCTCTGTACCATAGGAGATGGCTCAATGGAATTGTCCAGGCAGAGGTCACACGATCGTCTTCACCAGAGATGCTATAGTTAAACAGAAATAGCCCAAAATTGAAAACCCCATTTAAAAGCTTTGTGTTTCTGCGTAAAAGAAGAATGATGGTACAGTGAGGTGAGAGTCTTCCATCCTCCTCATTGACTGGCAAATCAATAAACTTCTCTTTCCTTTTCCTCAAACCATTTGTCCTCATTCTTTGTTCAGCCATAGGGACAAGGACCAGCTCTCTGATAAAGAGGGAAACTAACATAGACAAGGGAATATAGAGGTATACAAGGGCATATATGCCAACCCTTGGATCGTCTTGGGCAAAGACCAGCAATTTAGAGGCAGAAAATATTTCTGTGGTCCTCATTGTCTCTGCAGAACTGGACTAGAGGTATACAAGGGAAAATAATACAAAGACCTTTGAGCAAAATGGACACCTGATTTTTAGGACATAATTGGAGCAAAAAAAAAAAAAAAAAGGAAAAACAGAACTCTTTGATCAGTAAGCCATAGAGGTTGATTGGTATTGGGAGAGGAGGGAAGGGGGCTTAGACCCTGGAAGAAGAGAGAATAAGTTCCAGAGCTGAAGAGCAGTAGAGGCTGGGCACACTGGCTCGTGCCTGTTATCCTAGCACTCTGGGAGGCTGAGGTGAGTGGATTGCTTGAGCTCAGGTGTTCAAGACCAGCCTGAGCAAGAGCAAGACTTCATTTCTACTAAAAATAGAAAAACTAGCTGGGCATGGTGGCACACACCTGTTGTCCCAGCCACTTAGGAGGCTAAGGCAAAGAAATTGCCTGAACCCAAGAGTTTAAGGTTGCTGTTAGCTATGCTAGCCTGGGCAACAGAGTGAGGCTCAGTCTAAATAAAATAAATAAATAAATAAATAAATAAATAAATAAATAAATAAAAATAAAGAGCAGTATGTATATGGTTAAGGAGAGAGGTGGGATGAAAATATCCCTTTACCATAACCAGTAGATTTCCATTTAAAAAAGAAATGAAAAACATGCTATAAAACAACCGTGAGCCCAGTTTAAAAATATTCTAGTTAGGAAGTTCTGTAAGACAATGGCATTAAGCTTTGTGATCCAGCCAGCTTGGTTTCTGGATACCCTAAAACTCTGCCTTAGGCCCTGCAGTGAAAGGTGAAAGAAAGTAGAATACATGGCCCTAAAGGAGCTCAGGAAATTTCACCCCAAAAATATGACTCCTTGAGAAAAAGAGTATTTTGAGTTAAAGGCCCTTAGAGATCAGCAGGTATTAGAAAGGGCTTTTCCTCTATCTCATCAACAAGACTGACCTATCAACAGCCGCCACTGGCTTCCCTTCCTCTCCCTGTTATCTCACCATCTTGCAGAAAAGAAAGTCAAAAATTCAACCGGACCTGGGCCAAATCATTTAAAATATAATGCCTGTCACTTAAGGTTAATTTAATTCACAAAGAGAATCATTTACAAGTCAATTTCTTTCTCCCTCCTATTCATCCTCCCTAGCAATCATTTATTGCCCCTAAACAGAATTGCGTTATCAGAGGAGCAGGACAGTGTTCTTTGTTCTCTGTACCATAGGAGGTGGTACCCTTCCCCTCTAAAATGAAGGTATAAAAACATGTGGCTCCACTGGGGTATTGGGGAGTCACTGTGTGATTCTCCCATGCACACAGTATGTAAAGCTCTTCTTCTTAGTAACTTGCCTTAATTGTGAGTTGATCTTTCAGTGAACTTTCTGGGTAAAGAGAAAATTTCCCTTCACCCTCACAGCCCCCTTGAAGGAAACAAGATGTGACCTGAGAAGTCACAGCCGGTCCAAAGGGCATGGGTCACAGAGATAAAAGGTTGTAAAGGACCCTACACTTTTCTCATACTACTTGCATCCTACCTCGGATTCTGCCTGCCACCTCCTGGCAAGTAAGGCTATGACCTGCCTCCAAAGCCTGGGAGGTCCAGGCACCACGGGCTGTGCACAGCCTCTGTTATTTACACCCAGTCACGGAGGAGAAATGGCTCAGAAGCAGAAAATTAGTGATGAGAAATTGGCAAGGGGGATTCTAACCTTGCATCAAATCAAGATGAATTTTGGTATGGGAGGAGACTTTTTAAGCTACAAAAGCAGTTGCAGAAGAGAATACAGAAGATAGTACTGTCTGTATTCTTTAACCTCAGTCATGTGTCACTTAACAATGGGGACACATTCTGAGAATGTGTTGTCAGGCAATTTTATCATTGTGCGAATGTCACAGAGTGTACTTAGATAAACTTAGGTGGGAGAGTCTACACCCCTAGGCTACATGGTATGGTCTGTTGTCCCTAGGCTACAAAATTGTACAGTCTGTTACTATCCTGAACACACAGGCAACTGTAGCACAATAGTAAGTGTTAGTGTATCTAAACATATCTAAAGATGGAACTGTGCTATGATATTACAGGAGCTGTGATGGCATCAGACAATAGGAATTTTTTCAGCTCCATTATAATCTTATGGGACCACTGTGGTACGTGCTGTCTATTGCTGTTTATGGTACATAACTAAATATATAATAATAGCAACTAAGCATTGAGACCTTCATATGTGTGACAGAGCTAATCCCTCTGCATGTACCATTCAGTGACTCCTTACAAAAGCACAATGATGTAAGTATTTTATAAAAAGAGAAATTGACGTGTAGAGTGATTGTTAAATAACTCACCCTCTATCTTAATAGTAAGTAAGTGTCAGGGGTAGGACTAGAGCCTGGATCTGCATGACTCTGGAGTCTGAATTCACAGCCTCCTATAGGAGAGCATCAGCGTGTGCACACGCGTGTGTATGCGAAATTCTGAAAGGCTATGCAGCAGTCAACAGGGATTCCTTAGGAAGTTTGGGGGGTAGGTCACTTTTCACTTTCTAACTTCACATATTTCTGTACTATCTACATTTTTTCCAATGAGCAGAGATTATTTCACAATACAATGACTTTTTTTTTGAGACAGAGTCTTACCCTAGGCTCTGGCTAGGTGGCATTATAGCTCACAGCAACCTCAAACTCCTGGGCACCGGCCACAACACCCAGCTAGTTTTTCTATTTTTAGTAGAGACAGGGTCACTCTTGCTCAGGCTGGTCTCCATCTCCTGAGCTCATGCAATCCACCCACCTCAGCCTCCAAGAGTTCTGGGATTACACGTGTGTGCCACCATGCCTGGCCTACAAAGGCTTGTTTTGAGTTGATTCTGGCTTACCAAACATACACACACAGAAGAAAACCCAAAGTACTCTAGCATTTAGGCACTGTTAACTGAGCAATGACTGTGTACTACACCTAGCACTAAGCACTTCACATCCAAGACTTCTGTGAATCCTCACAACTGTGTCTGGAAGGAAGGGAGTTGCATTAACTTCCTTCACAGAGTAGGAATCCGAGGCTCAGGGATGTAAGATGACCTCTCCAATGTCACACAACAATTCAGGAACTCAGGTCTGATGGGTTTCTGAGCCTGGGCTTTTACCTACATCAATATGTTGGCAAGACTAGGCATGATTACAATGAATAATAGCAGTTTAAATACTTCCTATGTACCAGACCCGTGCTTTTCACATATAATCCATCAAATTTCCACGGCAAGTCCCATTTTACAGATGAGTAAACTGCGGCTCAGCAAAGAGAGGAAGTCA
This sequence comes from Loris lydekkerianus, assembly GCA_963574355.1. Taxonomy (NCBI): domain Eukaryota; kingdom Metazoa; phylum Chordata; class Mammalia; order Primates; family Lorisidae; genus Loris; species Loris lydekkerianus. The sequence goes on along the minus strand of CAUYPK010026443.1, from coordinate 8,940 downwards.
CGTATTTGCCTAGGGTCACCCATCAGAACTGAGATTAGCATATATCTGACCATCCATAGCGCTGGCATCTATCCAGCTTCTCAGACCAAAAGCTCAGTAGTTATCCTTTACTCCTTCTTCTGTTTTTCCTCCCACATCTAATCCATTGGTTCTGGTTGGTTCTAGTTTCCAAAATACATAGTCACGTCTCACGATTGGGCTGCCCCAATGCCATCTCTGATCTGGGCAACCCTGAAGGACTTCTCACTGAGCTCCTACCTCTGTTCCTGCCTCTGTTCCCATCCCATTCACTCTCTACACTGCAGTCAGAGTGATGTTTTTCAAATCTCTTGCTAAATATCCTGTCCTGCAGGCTTTCTTAGAGTTTTGGGAGAGAATTAAGCCATGCAGAGAATGGTTTGAGAGCCTGTTTTCTCAGTTTCCCAAAAGATGCTACTAATTCCATTCTCTAAGACAACAGGAGATAACCTAATTCACTACATGCAAGCGATGCCTTAGTATCCTAGGGCTTAATTCTACTGAGAACTGGGAGGAGACAGCTACAAAAGTTTCCTGTCACATTTCACAGACCAGTGACCACAGCCTCCACAGTCCCTGTGAGCTGCTGTCCACCATACCTTTACCCCCATAGGGTCATCTCCTGTTACCCTTTTCCTAGCAAAGATGCTCTTTTCCCTTCCTCAATCATAGAAGTCATTCCTGCCTCAAGGGTTTTTTTCTGCTTTTCCAGTCAGTGTCCTGCACTGTCACTGAGGCTGGAGTACAGTAGCATTACCCCAGATCACTGCAACCTCAGACTCCTGGGTTCAAGCAATCCTCCTGCCTCAGCCTCCCTGAGTAGCTGGGACTATAGGTGCAGACCACCACGCCCAGCTAATTTTTTCTATTTTTAGTAGAGATGAGTGTCTCACTCTTGCTCAGGCTGTTCTCAAACTCTTGGCTTCATGCAGTCCTCCCACCTCATCCTCACAAAGTGTTAGGATTATAGGGGTGACCCATCACACCCAGCCCTGTCTCAAGGCTTTTGCAGAGGCTGTTCTCATGGGCTGGAACCCTGTTCAGGCTGTTCAGAGCCAGTGCCTTCTCTGAGTCCTTCAGGTCTCAGCTCAAAGGCAACCAACTTAGAGAGGCCCTCCAACACCTTAATTAAAAAGGTACTGCCAATTCCCGCTGTTGCACTGCCCCTGTTTTATATCCTTTACAGCACTTATATGTCATGATCTACAAGTGTCTTCTGTGTCCCCTTACCTGTTGTGTGTCTCCCCAGTTAGCGCTCCATTGGACGGAAAACTCTTCAGAGGGCAGCAATCTATAATACATAATTATATAATAAACATATATAATCTATATGTTTAGAGAATTTATCAAACATTTGTTATGTGCCAATTACTGGGTTAAAAGCTTTCCAAAGTATCAACCCTAATACTGTCCAAAGAAAAACAATTTAAGCTATTAATTGTTTTAATTGTCTAATAATCATATAAAAGAAGTCAAAAGAAACAGATGAAGTTAACATTAATAATACAGAACCTCCATACCCGACCTCCTTTCTACACTGACCACCCCCTTAAGTTGACCTAATTTTCATTGAGGGGACACACACCACATGTATGTATCAGTAGAGTAGGCCTAGTTCCTTATGTTGACTGCTTGTATGTTGACCAGCTCGTTACAGTTCCTTGGGTGGTCAACTTACAGAGGTTCTACTGTATAAGTTCTTTAACCCAACATGTTCAGAGTATTACCACCTCACTGTGTAATGAACCAATAAAACGCCATTTGAAATCTGCACACACCCACTCTTCCTCTCTTCCCTGGCTTCCAAGGAGCTTACCGGCCGCCGCCATTTGAGGATTCACAGGCTGTCACTTCAGGACCGAGCCTCTGTGACCCCTACACTGGCTCAGCTTTCCCACCTGTCTTCATGCTCATGGGCCTTTCAGGGACTTCATAGAGAGGACAGGGTGTGGTCTTCGAGCTGCTCCACCGAAATAGGTGTGACAAACAGCCAGCAACGTCCCCCGGGGCCAAGGAGCCTCTGGAACCGCCTTAACCGGAAGCAGATTGTGGAAAGAGCTGCGGAGAGTACCGAAGGGCGCATGCGCAGGCCAGCCTGCACCGGAAGAGCATAGGGCAAGGCGGGAAGCGCAGGTTGGACCCTCAGACTACACTCCTGAGGAGGAGGGCTCGCCCAGTCTTGAAGTTCAGGATCCTGCACAGGCCATAGAGCTGGGGAGAGGGCCAGAGAAGGAGTTAGCAGTAATTTGGAACTGGAAATTGACTGAACTAACAGAACTGTGAGTTTGGGTCAGAAGGGAAGGAAGAATTTTTTCCAAAGCAGGGTCTTTTGGGGAAGGGGACTGTATAAGGCTTCTCCGAGGTCAGGCGATGCATTGGGAGGTTTCATTGACATATGTTGAAAAAATAGGGTTCACTGGCTGCAGGTCAACGTCGGCATGGAGCACTAAGGATGCCAGCGCCCAGGCCTTGTGGCAGAGGAGGGCTCGCCACGTGCACAGCCTGACTTAAACATCTCTGATGGCTACCGAAGCTTGCTCTTGTCCGTGTGACATTGGCCATAGACTAGATTATGGAGGGATGGGCCATGAAGTTCAAGTCGAGCACATCAAGGCTTATGTCACCAAGTCCCCTGTTGCTGCAGGCAAAGCTGTGATTGTCATTCAAGATATATTTGGCTGGCGGTTGCCTAATACCAGGTATATGGCTGACATGATCGCAGGAAATGGATATACAACCATCATTCCAGACTTCTTCGTAGGGCAGGAGCCATGGGACCCCTCTGCCGACTGGTCCACATTCCCCGAGTGGTTGAAACAAGGAATGCCCGGAAAATCGATGAAGAGGTTGATGCTGTCTTGAGGTATCAGAAGAACAGTGTCAAGTGCAGAAAATTGGTGTCCTGGGATTCTGCTGGGGTGGAACTGATGATAAAATACTCCAAGTTCAGGGCCAGGGTCTCCATTGATGGCATCGTCAAGGATTCATTTATAGTTTAAAGAACCCCACATTGTTCATTTTTACTGAAAATGATGTTGTGATTCCACTTGAGCAAGTCTCTTTGCTGACCCAAAAGTTGAAGGAACACTGCAAAGTTGTTTATCAAATTAAAACATTTTATGGGGAAACTCATGGGTTCGTGCATAGAAAGAGAGAAGACTATTCACCTGCTGACAAGCTCTACATTGATGAGGCAAGAAGGAATTTACTCGGGTGATTGAACAAGTACATTTAGTCATAGTCAACTGCAAACTTACCTTAAATAGCTTTTATCCAGAAAACTGCTTTGAAATACTTACATCATTTAATTTTCACTTTATGTAAAATAAATTTAGAAATCCTGAAATTCATTATTTTGTCAGAAATTAAATTCAGTAGAAATGTTAATGTATGAAATAATTGCATTTTTAACATGCACATCAAATAAAAATTTGAAAACTAAAAAAAAAAAAAAATTAAAAAGAAGAAAGAAAGAAATACATAAATGCCAAAGAAACAAATGTTATAAACGGGACACAATTTTTAAGTTGTACAATGAATGGGACCTTGATCTCAATCCAGTCAGCCAGCTTCTGTGACTCTCTCCAGGCGTCCTCAAACTTTTTAAACAGGGGGCCAGTTCACTGTCCCTCAGACCGTTGGAGGGCCGGATTATAGTTAAAAAAAAGTATGAACAAATTCCTATGCACATATCTTATTTTGAAGTAAAAAAACAAAATGGGAACAATAACAATCACACTGCCTCATATGGCCAGCGGCTGCAGGTTGAGGACCCCTGCTCTAAACAATCTCATTTTAAGACAACTTAAGGAGTGAAAATGTAAAGTCTTCCTAGTAAGAAGGACTACCCTAAGAATATGCTGCAAGGGGGATCTGTGGTAATTGGAGATACTGAGAGATGTTATTGTTAGGTCACCTTGCTGAGGGACATCTAGGATCCCTGATGCTGTGCTGGGATTGTGTATGAGGAGTGAGATTTGTCTTTGTGGAGAAGGGTGTCTGGCTACAATGAAATATAAAGCAAGGTTAGAAGATTCAAAGGGCAAGTGATACTTCAGGTTGAGTAATCAGACTGGCAAGGCCTTGCTGAGGAGGTGTCATCACCACAGAGACCTGAATGAAGCAAAGGAGCAAGGGAAGGAGAGGATGAGTCGCGCCGGCAGAGGAAGCAAGCTTGGCCTGTTTGAGGAGCGCGGAGGAGGAGAGGGGCTCTGAGCAAAGTGATCGTGGGGGAAGGGGGCGATAGGAGACAAGGACCATGGTAAAGTCTATAGGGTTTTATTCTGAAAATAATGGGAAATCATGGGAAGGGGTTGATTGAACATAAAAGGAGTTTTTAGGGGGGTGACTTTCAGAGTTTTCATAGGTGACTATGTGCCCTATGGGTGATGGAGGATCAGTAGGAGGGTAGGTGAAAAGAAGTCAGTTGTTTTAGGGGGAACTGAGGAACTTTAGCCCAGGAGACCAACCTGGGAGGGAGACTAGGGTTGACATGAGCATAGTGAGGAGACTGTTAGTGAGAGAAGCCTGGGGGCTTTATGTCTATTTGTTTTGTTATTGGTTTAGGGGAGGAGCACCCAGGAATGTTACCTAGGTTTGTTCATCAGGTGTCAGAAAATGTGGTAGGAGGTCTTACTGGGAGGATAGTCATCTAGGGCGGTGTGCTGTATGCACTTCTCAGGAGGATCTGAGGACATTTCACCTTGTCAGAGTTCCCGGGCTGCCTCCAGAGTGCCGCTGTTGCTGTGGGGGTTTGTAATCAAGCAAACCAGGCAAGCTTTACATAAATGTTTTCACATGGCAGGTGTCATTTTGCAACTTTTTTTTTTTTTTCATTTAACATTATGTTTTTCAGATTGAACTAAAGAAAACCAAAATATCTCACCCAAAAATATACTTCATTGGCATAGTTGAAGATAGTTATTCAGAGAAACTGGGGACAGGAATAGGCCTGAAAAGCTGCCTTTTGTGGAGAATTACATCTGTAGCTAAAATCTACATTGGTAAAGTAGACAACCAGGCTTTCTCTGAGCCCTGCCCCACCCTTGTGCTCTGAAAACTTTGGAAGGTCTGACAGAGACACTGCCATCTGTCTTTCTGAAGGCTACACCTGTGAGGTTTCATTTGCATAACCAAACCACCTTCCCTGGCCAGGCCTTTGCTTCTCTTTCTCTCCTGTAACCTGTCTTGGCACCTCCAAGCCCCTATTCCTTCTGTTACCTCCGGATGGTATAAAAACTTCAGCCACCTGGCTCTTTGAGATTTCCTGTTTTGTATGACTCCCATCTACCCATATATTAAATTTGTTATGTTTCTTCCTTGTTAATCCATCTTTTGTTATAGGAACGACCCTTTATGAAGAGGAAGGAAGAAATCACCCCTCCCCTCATACACAGCCAAGTTAATACATGTAACACTCTCATTTTTATTGCTGGATCTTTGCCATTCCACTGTATGGTAGACCCTCTCTTAAATGCCCCTTCTTTTATTGGTGGGTGTTTGAATGGTTTCTAACTTTGATCTATTCCAAGCATTGTTGCTGTGAAAATCTTTATACCACCCTCTTTGCATATATACATGCAAGAGTTTCTGCCTAGTGTATCTCTGGGATGGTCATTGCTGGGTGAATTTATCCACAAATTTGTACTTGGATCTTGGTTTTGTCATTCAGGAATCTGATGAGAAACTTCAGTCACAGAAAGTTAAACCCAGCCATGAGTTTTTGTTTTTTTTTCTCTGTAAAGTGAACATGATAATGCAGAGTGTCCCAAAGTCACCAGTCCATAGGGAAAATTTTGTTATTGTTGTTGCAGTTTAGTGGGGGCCGAGTTTGAACTCACCACCCTCGGTATATGGGGCCAGCACCCCACCCACTGAGCCACAGGTGCCGCCCCTTCATAGGGAAAATGCTAACAGCAGATATCTTGGAACATGTTCGCCATGAGTGGGAGAGAAGACTTCATGTATGTGTGGAAAGAGGTGGGCAACACATAGAGAATATTTTGTAATGAATATTATGTGAATAAAAGTACATTTCGGCTCGGCGCCCATAGCACACTGGTTACAGCACCCGCCACATGCACCGAGGCTAGCAGGGTCAAACCCAGCCCAGGCCAGCTAAACAACAATGACAACGGCAACAAAAAAAGAGTTGAGCATTGTGGCAGGCACCTGTAGTCCCAGCTACTCAGGAGGCTGAGGGAAGAGAATCACTTAAGCCCAAGAGTTAGGGGTTGCTGTGAGCTGTGACTCCACAGCACTCTACCAAGGGTGACATAGTGAGACTCTGTCTCAAAAAAAAAAAAAAAAAAGTACATTTAACTACAACTTCCCATCTTCTATATGTGTGGTGACTTTTGGGATATCCTATAGCACCTACTTCTAAAAGTCATAAGAATTAAATGAGCTCATGAATGTAAAGTACTTAAAGTATCTTACAGGAGTTTAATATCTGCATGTGTCTTATGGACACAGGAAATTAAAATAGCTAAAAATTCTGGAGCTTCGAAGTCTGACAAAACTGGGCACCTTTGGGAAATTCACTTTACCCTTCTCAGCCTCAGTTTCCTTACTTGTTAGACTAAAGCAAATTAGGACAGTTGCAAATAATAGTTCCCTAAGTTTTTTGAACTAGAGTAAAATCTTAAGCCCCCTCAGCTGACTGGATGGACCCTCTCTTGGCCAAGGGGACTTTAGAATTATCCTGAATTGCTGGCCATCCCCCTTCTCGGAGATGTCCTTTGTAACTCATTAACAGGCCTAAAGCCATACAAGGGAAAGCTTAAGCCACACCTGCAGGTCATCAGCTTATTGAACAGATCACTTGGGTCTGGGCGTATGTCCAATATATGTCCAATGGCTTGTCTCTGATTCACAGACTTCCTTACCTTAACCTAAAACATTCCAAGCCTTTCTGTAACAGAGGTAAAGTTCTGAAAAGGGGCAATGAAATGTTTTATGAGTTGTCTCTCTAAAACCCCTAACCCCTTTTGGGAATTAAAACCTACTTTCCTTCCCAAGGCCAGTAATCAAAGGGGCAGAAAAATGTTCTATTTGTTTTCTAGTATCCTAAGCCACAGGAGGTGGCTTAACAAAATTGTCACAAGATTAGAGTCAACAGAGATAAGGTTCACTGAAACCACCAGTTATAGTTAAACAACAATAGCCATGGCAAGTGACACTGGTCATGTAGACCCAAGCCCAATCCCCAAAACTCCCCTTTAAAAAGCCCTGTTTTTCTGCTTCAAGGCAAGGTGATAAGTCTTTTGAAACATAAGTCCTCCACCCTCCTCATTTGCTGACAAATTAGTAAACTTCTCTTTCCTTTACCTCAAACCATTTGTCCTTGGTTCTTCATTCTCACTGATTCAGCCTCGGGGACAAAAACCAAACTTTCAGTAACATTTAGACAAAGCTTCATGTCTGGAAGCAATCACAAGTCAAAGAATCTTTAAACCCACCTATAACCTGTAAGTCCCCACTTCAAGATGTCCTGCCTTTCCAGCCAAACCAATGTTCGCCTTTCATGTATTGCCTGATGACTTTAGGTGTAATTCCTGTCTTCCTGAAATGTATAAAACCAACCAGTAGCCCAACCACAGTGACACTGCTTGCTCAAGTCTTCTTGGGTGTGGCTCTCTAGGCCATGGCACACAAATTATTTTACAGAGTTTGGATTCTTTTCTGTTGACAGTATAACTCTGAGAAATAAAAATAAAACCCTAAGCCCCCACCCAAGCAAGTGAATGTACCCCTCTTAGTCAAGAGGGCCCCAGAGAAACTTTAAAACTGAGTTCCCAGGCACGATGAGATGGGAAGTTGAACATGCTGTGTTATACCCCTAGTAACCTCCGTTAGACTCTGGAAAGAGTTGCTCCACCGCCGATTTCAACCAACCACCTGATGCTGCACCTCTCTTTTGCAGACTTGGCACAGCTGACCAGCATTGCTTCCTGCTAAGAGACCACTGACCGTGGAGTGGCTCTGGCCAATCTAGGGAGGGTGTGTATAGGCAGTGAGGGTTTTCACATTCTTTGCTTCACATTTTGATGTCAGAGGGCCCAAAACTCTACCTTCCGTCATGCTAATGTTACAGTCCAAGTAGGTTCATTGTGCTGCTCAAGAGGCAACCAATACACTGAGACAGCAGGGCTTACAGCAGAGAAAGAGTTTAATATCATAAGTGCTATGCAAGGAGATGGGAGGAATTTCACAAATCCATCTCCCCAAGAATCTGGAGAAAGGGCTTTTAAAGACAGTTTGGCAAGCACAGGATTAGGGAACTGGATCTGCTGATTGGCAGGGATGAACTCATTGAGTTGGGGTGCAGAAATTGTCTTCTCGGGTGGGAGGCTTCCTGGATAGGGAGTTCTCAGGGCCGTCGGCTCCATTCTCACATCCTCCATGGGTCTGGTTGGTGTTGGTAGGTCTCCAGAATATGGAGTCTGAAAAACATCTCAAAGACCAGTCTTAAGATTTGCAATACCGGGGGCGCGAGGTTTCAAGATGGCGGTGGCTGGGTGGTTGACCGAGAGGCAGACTTAAAGGCCCTACCAAGTAAAAGAGGCTGGGAATCATCCCTTCCTCGCTTCTGGCAGCCCTGGGAGCCCCGCAGAAGTGTTTTTTTCTTTTTCTTAATGAAAAAGTAAACCACTCAGATTGTCAACATGGGACGGAGATCTACATCATCCACCAAGAGTGGAAAATTTATGAACCCTACAGACCAAGCTCGAAAGGAAGCCCGGAAGAGAGAATTAAAGAAGAACAAAAAACAGCGCATGATGGTACGAGCTGCAGTTTTGAAGATGAAGGATCCCAAACAGATTATCCGGGACATGGAGAAATTAGATGAAATGGAATTTAACCCAGTACAACAGCCACAGTTAAATGAGAAAGTCCTGAAAGATAAGCGTAAAAAGCTAC
>CAUYPK010026442.1:0-11454 GCA_963574355.1 Loris lydekkerianus | reverse complement strand
TATGACAATGGAGCTTTAATAGGTATTGCATTAAAATTATATATTGCTTTGGGCAGTATGGACGTTTTAACAATGTTGATTCTTCCCAGCCATGAGCATGGTATGTTTTTCCATCTGTTAACATCTTCGGCTATTTCTTTTCTTAGAGTTTCATAGTTCTCTTTGGAGAGATCTTTCACGTTCTTTGTTAGGTATACTCCCAAATATTTCATCTTCTTTGGCACTAATGTGAAATGAATAGAGTCCATAAAAATTCTACTGTCAAATCCCTTTGTATCTGCTCCTTTGAGAACCAAAACAAGATAAAATAATCATAGGCATTCATGGGAGCAGAGCTGAGGGATCCCCTACATTTAGCTATGATCATGACAGATTTTCTGATCAAGATATCTCAGTCTGCTCAAACTACCATAACAAAATTCTGTAGATTGAATTCAAACAATAGACATGTATTTTTTCTCAGTTCTGGAAGTCTGAGGGCAGGGAGTTAACAGGACTGGTTTCTGGCAAATTCCCCCTTATTAACTTGTAGCAGCTACTGTTTTGCTGTGTGGTTTTATGAACTGTTCTTTGTGTGTGCAGTGTGAGTCAGAGAAGAGCAAGCTTTCTCGTATCTCTTTGTATAAGAATAACTCTGCTTTGTCTCCACACTTAAGACCTAATTTAACCTTGATTATCTCTGTAGAGGCTCTATCTTCAGATATGTCAATACTGTCACATTGGCGGTTAAGACCTCAATATATACATTTTGGAAGAAACACGATTCAGTTCAGAGTACAAGGTGAATGGTCATTTGAGTCTGAAGAAATGTGCAGAACTTAAGAAAAAAGAGGTAGGAATTTAATTCTAATAAAAGAGAGCCCATGAAAAAGATTGCAAAGGTAAAACATATCTTTATGATTTTTACAATGTAAGAAGAAATTCTTAGCTTTAGAAAGATAAAATTGGAAGTGAGCAATGTAAGATATTTATTGGAGAGATACTAAAGTTTGAATTTTGGCAAACAAATATATTGAAGGTTAGAAGTGGAAGAGAGCATGAGAGAGAAATATTGATGCCCAATCATGGTATATAAGGTAGTATGGAAATCAATGAAGAGTATCAGATATACTAGAAGAAAATAGTAATATGAAAATGAAGATATCTAAATGGAATCAAAGAATAAATAAAAACATAAAAAATTTAAATAAAGGGAGTCATGATCCTCATGATTAAAAATAGAGTGATAGATAAGTTATGGATGATGATATTGGCTAGGGTGAGACTCTAGCATGTTTGGAATTGGCAAAATGATAGAAATGTCTGATACTGGCCAGGGTGTTCATTCTGGTACTGTGTGAATAGGATTAGGGCAGAGGGAAAGGTAGAGTTCAAGTGTAGAGTAGAGTTTAAGTGTAGAGTTCATCAATTGATAAAGGGATTATGGAATTATAGAAGATAGATGGTACATTAGGTTTCTATTTTCTCAATATTGTGTGTTACAAAGAAGGGTTTATGTTTATGTAGGATTGAAAATATCAAGTTAAAAATTGTGTTAGTAAGCAGGAGAAACTTCTTTCCTTAGTGAAGGGCCATGTTCTTAGTAAGGCCCTAAAGAAAAGAAGGCAGTAAAGTTTAGTAACATGATTAGATATGTTGGGAATTTTCTTAGAATTTTTAACCAAAAATATTTCTCAAGCCTCTACTTTGTGCAAGGCACTGAACCAACCAATGGCGTAACAGCCAAAAGATAAACACACATACACACACATGAAGAAAAGATTATTCTTTAATGATGATTGTAGATGTGAACTAGGCGACTACATGGACCTTGTTTTTAGAAGGCAAAATGGGAATACATCTATGGTAATTTCTTCAATAAAGTAGGACTCAACATATTAACAGGCAGCATTTATCTAACATATTTTTGCTCCCAGGTTTTTCAGCCTCCCTCTGTCTTTGTCTCTCATTCTCTTCTATCCATCCATTCCACTTCAATCTGTCTACATACCTACCTATTTATCTCATTTGTCTTTGGTGGATTCTCTTTCATTTCCTTATACATTGCTTAAATAACCATTCGCAATTTCCATCTTTTTAAGGTTTTGCATGCTTCAATTTTGTTAAAATAATTAAGTTAATTACATAATTTAATAATTGTACCATGCATTGTTATAGATAGTTTGATTTAATCACTTAGTGTACCTTACAAAATAGTTCCTTGGAGTTAAAGAGCATGAAGCAACTGCAGGTTATATGACTTTGCCTTACAGAAGCACAACATGATTTCTGGTTTTGCTGATAAATATTAAGAATTCTAGCTTTTCTAAAATATCATTCCATAGGGTTTATGATGTTAGGCAGTAAATACAACCTATTTTATACAGGAAGCCTTGATTTAGACTTGTTAATGGCAAAAGGTAAACTACACACCTGCTCTGTCCCCCAACTTCTAATACCACCTTGTGAATATAGGCATGAATAAAATAACCCGTATTACTTGGAAAACTAAGGAGCATTTTAGGTAGGAGAAAAGTATGATTCCATTTTTTCCCATTCATACTGAGAGCACACCATAGTATTACTCAGTCTGCACAATGTCTGCAGGAGTAAATGATACATATTCTCAATGAAGTCTCAAGATATCCAAATGATACTTCATTTTTCCAAAGCTATACTAAAAGGAAATTGAATTTTCTTCTCTTTCTCCAATTACAATACTCATTTGAGATAAAGAAATGATTTTTCTTGTTACTTGTTTATATACATTTTTCCTCTCATCATGAAACAGATTCAAAGAATATTTATTTTAATACTTCTCCAAGATTTTAGAGTCGTTGCTCTCAACCACTTGTAAAGGGAATTCTATACTCACTTACTATGACTGGTACTAAGAGACATCACTAATCCAGCAACTGCTTTCACTACATATTATGACATAAACAATACAGTCTAACCCATGTTTACTTTGTGGTCTGTCCTAGTATGAGAGACTTTGTTATTCTCCTTGAAGTAGTTTGATTGCTAAATTAGAGAATGGAGATTTTGATATAAAATTGAAAATGATATTGAGCACTTAAATAGCAGCACTTTCCAAATTAAATCTTAGCATAGCAACATAATCCCTATTTGTATTATGCCTATAATTTAATATTTGGTATAATTTGAGTATTTTGAAACTTTGTAGGTAAAGATATGCAGTTAGAAATCTTGTGACACAGTGCTAATATATTTACTGCATCTTATTTTAGCAGAGATTTATAAGAAATGATTTGTGTTTGCCTGGATACAGACTATGATCCATTCTTTTCTGACATATTTATTTGTTATATTATTGCTTAAAACATATTCATTATTTTAAAGCAATTCAAAAAGGGATAAAAATTCAGCTAAAATTTATATGAAAAATCCAATTTATTTGTCATTTATGATTAATGCAAATGTTATTTTGGGAATTGTCTATATATATGAATATATGAAACTAACTTATTTGAATGACAAAGATAGTTTACGCAGTAAAGTCATGGTGGCAAGGGTTAGAATGCCATAGATGGGAGTCAAGTTGTGAGATATGGTCATGTTCAGGACATTAAGTATTCAGAGGTAATATGGGAGTAAGTCTTCACGTTATCTTGAAATTGTTGGAAAAGAGATAGAAATAGAGGAAGTAAAGGGGAAAAGGAGAAAGAAAGAGAAAGAAAGTGGCTGTAGGGGTCTACAGAGAGAAAGAGAGAGAAAGATAATTGTAAGATATTGACAATTTGTCAATTTAGGTCAAAGTGCAAAAGTACTAGAGAGTTACTTTTTTTTTTTTTTTTTTTTTTTTTACCATTCCTGTACTTTTCTATAAATTTTAAATTATTTGAAATCAAAGTTTAATATATGAGTAAAAGATTCCCATATGTCGTGGATAATATTTTAAGGACGCTTGTATAAAATAGCCTCAGAATCTGGAAAGAGGGCATTCCTATTAAGAAAAGGGCAGGCACACTAGCTGCTCAGATAAACAAAGTTAATTTCTTCCTCCAGAACCAGAGTTAGACAAGGGCAGTGCGGATTGTAAAATTTTCCTGTTCCCTTAAGTTAGCATTTCTTTTCTGTAATTAATGCAATTGCTAATGCATTTTGCTAATGCATTTGTCTTTTGGTCCTCTTTATGTCACCCTTTGGGAACCAGAGTTCAAATAAATGGTTCAAGGATACAACAGTAGCCAAACAACTGCTTTCTCTGTGCAATATCTTTTTTTTCTGACCCAGGATTCTTGTGTCTTCTGCCAGCATCTTGAAGCCCTGGCAGGGTAACTTGCTGCTTTGCAAATAGGAAAAAAAAAAATCAGATTCTTCATAGTTCTTCACAGGAATATTTTCATTTAGCTAAAGTCTTCTTTATCTCCTTCAGATATTAAAACAATTTCCCATAAAATTTATACTCAATGTATGTAGGAATTAAATTTATCTATTTATTTAGAGAGAACTGAATCTTTATGATGTTGAGATTTCATCTCAAAAGACACATTTGTATTTTGTATTTGGTTATTATTCTTTGGTGTCCATTGATGGCAATTGATGGGACTTTTTTCATAAAGTCCTCAAATTTATTTAAAGTCAATTTTATATTTAAAGATTGTGTTTGTGTGTATATATTTAAACAACATATAGTTGAGTATTGTTTTAGTATTCCATTTAATAATATCTGACTTTAAGTCCTTTTACATTTAATGCAACAATAAATGTGATTGGCTATACAGCTACCCTAAATTATTGTTTTGTATTTATACTAATTTGCTATTTTGCTTTCCTTTCCCTCCTTATTACCCGTATTGTATATTTTTTAATATTCCATCTTTCCTATGTTCAATTTTGTCTGTAACTGTTATATCCTAATAGTTTATATTGAGGTTTAAGTTATCTTTAGGTTGTCACTTTTTAACTTAAATAATGTCATAGCATTTTACAATGTAAGAACTCTACAACAATAATGTTTCTTAGGGGCTACATAAAATTTTCCTCAGCCACATCAAATCTATAGTCTTTCTTCTTCCTTTGAAAAATGGAAGTCTTTACAACCATTTTAATTAATTGAGTAGGTTCAACAGTTTGTTTAGATTGCTGTTTATTCTGTTTGCATGCATATTCCCAGTATCCCACCTAGATTGTAGAGTTATGCATGATGGGGGGGTAATCTTACAATTTTACTATGTTGAATAATCTTTTGCAAATAATAAGTAGCAATAAATTATCTTTTTCTTACTTTTCAGGATATGAAGGAAATTGGAAATATTCAGCAAACATTTCCAAACAGACCTCATGCTTACATAATCTTTTAAAGTTGGCTATAGAATACAAATATAGAATACTTATAAATGGTTCCAATTAACATTTTAGACACTTTATATCTTCAATATTATCTTTCCATATTTTGTAAAAATTACCTTAATTGTTGTTATTTAAATTTTGCAGCTGGGAATATTGAAACAGTTATGAAATTGTAAAATTTTTAGATATACCAATATTACAATCACCAATACCAGAATTTACAAACATCCTTTTAAATAAATTTCAAAAATACTGTAAGGACATAAAATACATAGTATGAAAAGGATAGAATAGAGTTAGTATGAAAAGGACAGAATAAAGTTAGTATAAAATTTATTAAGTTAAATAGTAACATGTTTGAAATCAAAAGTAAAAGGAATAGGGGTTAAGTAAAACTATTAGGGAAAACATAGCACAAGTAAAATAAAATTGAAGATAGATTTTTAAACAATTTCCTGAGAGAATCATTCCAATAAAATCAAACATATAAAGAGAGGTTTAAGAGACCTGCACAAAAAAAGTGAGAATGTCTAATACATGTCCAACCTCCATAAATGGAAACTTTGTTAGACTGTGTGTCCAGTAAAATTCTAAAGTAAATATGACCTCAAAGATTTTTCAAACTGATCTAAGATATACAATAAAGCAAAAAATTTGCCAACTCATTTTATGGAGATTATATAAAATCGACATCCAAGTTTGTTAAGAATTGCACATGAAAATTAATTCATACACAATGGCTAGTAGAAAATTAGGGAACTATTTAAGCAATATATATTTGACAATGTTGGGAGTGAGTTTGTTACCCAAGAGTTTAATATTATAAGATGATTACATGAAGTGTACTACACTAAAATGTTAAAGGCAAAATTTATACGCAATCATATAAACAGAGGTTGAGAAGACATGACTGTATTCAACACTCATGTTAAAGGGTGGGTTAATAGACAGAGAGTTAGTAGGGGGACCAAACCTATGGAGCACATTGCAAGTACAAGTTGGATCTATCAGGTGTAGGACACAAATGTCTTAATGCTGTAATTGGGTAAATGAGGTAAAAGCTATGTTGGTAAGTAGGATGTAAGCACTCCAATTTGTACAAATAATCAACATATCAAATCCCCTAATGGCATAAATGTATTTATGATCCATGTACAAATGACTTAATAAAAAAATAAAAAGAAACAAAACACAACTTAACATATTAAGAGAGAGGAACTTCATGTCTGCACAGAATTTTATTTATTAAGAAACAGCAATGGCTTTTAAATTAGCAAGTATCATATTTAATAGTGAAGATTATAAGCATTCCTCCCTAAAGTACAAGATATTGTCACACATGAAGTAAAACTGTGTGACAAAACTAATATTGTACATCATGAGAAGAGTTCCTACTCCAAGTTTTTACGTTGACTGATAAAAATATACTAGAGTCAGATACTTTTCTCATACCATATACATTTTATAATCAATGAAGATTTAAATGTGAGAGACAAAATTATAAATGTTTTGAAATAAAATGAGGGTACTCTGTTTACAACTTCAGGGTTAGAAAAGATTTTCTAAGTGAGATTCAAAAATGTAAGTAATCCGGCAGTGCCTGTGGCTCAGGAGGTAGGGCGCCAGCCCCATATACGGAGGGTGGCAGGTTCGAACCAGGCCCCGGCCAAATTGTACCTAAAAAAATTTCTGGGTGTTGTGGTGGGGGCCTGTAGTCCCAGCTACTTGGGAGGCTGAGGCAAGAGAATTGCCTAAGCCCAGGAGTTGGAGGTTGCTGTGAGCTGTGATGCCACAGCACTCTACCGAGGGCAATAAAGTGAAACTCTGTCTCTAAAAGAAAAAAAAAATGCAAGTAATAAAATAGAAATCACAAAGAGATTCTATTCAAGGACAGGTTGTTTAAAAGAATGAAAATATCATTTAAAAGTGAGATAAGATTGTCCCTGATGTGTAACTAGATGCGTCAACTTTTAGAACATAACATTGTATACTAAAATTTAAGAAACAAAAAAAATCTATAGTTGAAATATCATTTCATATATATATATATAAATAACACCAATGCCAGCCCTGCATAGTTCACAGTGATGCATGTGTATTCATTGACATGCATTAATCTCATTACAGTTGGTTCATATAGGAATAAAAAAAAGAGAATATAAATTTGAGATGAAAAAAAATCAAAGCAGTAACAAGGTGTTCCCTAGTACAGATCAGTGAAATTTGTCATGACTGCAGAGTCTGATTAAATCTCTGTTAGCATTTGATTTGAATTTTTATGTGTGGGCACGTGCTATATAATTATTAGTAATTTGCTATATACATATTAACAAACCAAAGATAAAATTTTCAGTCATGGAAATATTATTATAATAACAGAAAATATTCCCAAAGGACAAGTCCTATCTTATATTTGTAAAAGATATCTATTTCCATTACACTAAAATATAAAATAACATTATGAAGTACAACTAAAGAGTTGCTGCTCTTTCAATTGGATCAAGAAATATATCAGCAATTCTTAACACTAAAAATAAGCCTTTTTTTTTTTTACATAGTTTGCATCTTTGTTTTTTAGGAAGAACTTTTCAATGCATACAGTAGTCATACATTTTTAAGCAAATCTGATCATTTTAGCATCTAACTGTTCAGTGTGCTTGTAAGTTAATACAAAAGCAAAGTGTGAAGGATTTTGCTTCACACAACAGGACAATGCTTCCAGTTGTGAAGAGAAACATATCACTTGCGGAGAAGCAGTGACTTTAAAAATAGAACTCATTGCTATGCATATTAGTGGACAACCTACTGTTCCAGACATTCTAAAAGGAGTTATTCTGGCTCAAGCAGTAAATCAAGCTTGGATATAAGAGCGAGTGTCCTCACCTAAATCATCATTATGCAGTAAGCATTATGTAAGCATTATAACAGTGGGACCTTGTACATACATCCTGTGAAGCAGAGAGAATAAGTGCTGACAACCTGCCACCCTGTTTAACTTTGATGACTCTGCATCTAATCAACAACATTTGTTTCAGACTGAAGCTATGGCCATACTTCCAATCCAGTCATACATCAGTGATTAAAATAATGAGGATGCTCAGGGACAAATCAATATGCTTTCTTCTTGTGGAAGTTCCTTGTCATTTGTAAACTGGAAATGTGGTTCTATGGCTCAGCTATAGCTAAAATAAGTAATAATTGTGATTTGCCACAAAATTGTTGTTTTAAAATTCACTCTTGACCAAAACACTAAGCTATAATTATACTGGAGACAGATTGTGCCACAGATAATCTTTGTTTTTCAAAAATGGCATTAATCTTTATCTTAGCTAATTACAGCTTTAAATTTAGCATGAGAATGTACATATCTTGGAGTAAAAATGGAAATTATTGGAGAATTTAATGTGGGCAAGCTAAAACCCACTCTGTGCATAGAGAACACATGGAATATTCAGACTACAACACGACTATCTTACTACCCATTGGAAATAAGAGTTGCATATAGTATCATTTGATTCCCCTCAACCTGCAAAGATTCAGCTACATTTACAATTATAATAATTGACATAAATCACTTGTAACAGAAAAATATGACACTGGGACTAAAATAATGTGTGCATATAATGCATTGATATTTTCTCCTTATTATTTTTACATACAGATATAAGCTATTTATATTTTTCTTTAATTTCGGGTTAATGTGAGGTACATCTAGGTTACAATATTTGCATACATTAGGTAGAGTCCCTCTTGTACTTGTCTCCCCCACCCAAAAGATGTGCCAATACACTTACTTTGTGTCTACTGAGAGCGTACCCATTCCCTCCCCTCTTTCCCTCTCCTCCCCACCATGCCCTTTTCCCCCAACTTGAATTGAATTGAATTTTTCTCCTATGTGGGTATGAGTTAGATCATCTTCTAGCTTCTTCTTAGTAGTTTTAATTGTACTGTTTGAATATTAGATATTTTAGCTAAAGTAATACATTTATTTAGAGTATAATAATTTAGTATACCAATTACTTTGGTAACTAATTTAATAAATAGTTTAAAAATATATTTATGTGAGAAGTGTGTTGTCTTAAATCCATTAGCTTTTTTTGCTGGGTGATTCTAAATCATAGCATAAGTAGAAAACCATAAAATAAAATAAAATATGTAATTGTTTCTGATAGAACTGTATCTATGTTATCAATAGAGGCATATGGCAGTTTTAAAAGGTTCAACTAACTTCTTAGTTAAAACAAAGGCAAGTCACAAAATTTCCCTTCCCTATTCCACCAAGAAACAAGCAAAAATATACCTGTATCTATGACTGTGTCTATATCATATATATACATGTGTTAGTACCAGACAAAAAGAAAAATTGAGGTCATAACTCAACCCACAAAAACAGGGTAACATGTTATAGTATTCTACCCACATTGAGGCTATTGTTTTATGATTCCTTTTAGAAAGTATTTATATAATTCCACTAAAATGCTCAAATCTGTTTGTCAATAAAGCATCAGCCCCAGACTATCCGTACTAATCCCCAGTGTATCTTTTAATACTTTCTTGAGTACTTCAGAGACATACAAATTCTTAAGCCAAGATTAAAATTCTGTTTATTATATTCCAGTAATGTCTTATCTACTGTGCATCCACCATAAGGCACTTGACATAGAAAATACAAAAATTATTAAAAAAAATAATAATTTATATATAATAGTAAAAATTCTGAATACACAGGAAAAGCTGAACATGTAGAATTAAAGGTGACATTACAATCAAGAAAATATGAACCCAGGAAAATTGTAAATGTGACACAGCTTCATTAAAAAATTTATTTCAAGAATAAAGAAAGACTTTCAGTGATGTAAATCTGAAGGCATCATGACTGCCTCTGTCAAGTCAAACCCTGGATAATGTCGTGGCTCCATATTGAAAGGCAATGCAATTACACTACAAAATCTTGAAAGAGTACAACTGTGAGAGCAGAACTCTCAAAGATGAAACCTCAGGGTTGATAATACCCATGATTTTTTATTGTAGTAACTCAATGAAAAAGTTAATAGTGAAAGACGCAGGACACAAAATTCTTTAGAAAATATAAAACATAACCCGAGATTATATTTTTAACAAAACAATTTTCTGTCATTCCAAAAATAAAGAAAATATACAAGAAAATAAGTAGTATACTGTATCTCCATATTTTCTGTTTTAGTAACTGGTACTGTCTTATGCAAAATAGTTCTGTTAAAAGATAATGTGTCATAAAATTATATATGTCACTACCTATTTAATTTTTAACTTAGCATTCTTTCTCAATGTATTTCTCAGGAAATCTGTGTATGTAGCCTTGTCAGTTTGTATTTAAACTCTAATAGTATAAATAAAATGAAGTATTCTGGGTGGCACCCGTGGCTTAAGGAGTAAGGTGCCAGCCCCATATTCCAGGGGTGATGGGTTCAAACTCAACCCCAGCCAAAACTGCAAAATAAATAAAGTATTTCATGTATGTGTACCATAATTAGAGATAATTTTTCATATTTATACATTTAATAGATGTTTGATGAGGATATATTTGCTCAATTATTCTTATGCAGTTTGAAGTGTTTTATTCAGGGAACTGTCTGACTTTTATTTTATAATAACAGTATGTGAGCATTTCACTTTTTTTTAAGTTTGTAAAATGTTTTACTATTACCAGCAACAATTAAGTAAAATGGCTTTTATGTGGCTTAAGTTAGTTTTCTACATAGTCCAGACTCCACTAATGGCCACATTATTGCTCTTCCTCTAGATTTATCTAAACTTAATTTTATCAGGTAGTGTGTTTTTGTAATACTTTCCTCAAAATAGTGGTTTCAACATATAGCACCTGGAATAAAGGAGAGGCAGAAATAATTAAAACGGTTAGGTACAAGATTTTTTTTTTTTTTTTTTTTTTATACAATGTGTGTTTTAGACTGTTATTACAAAACAATCAACCAGTTTTTTTTTCTTTTTTTTTTTTATTATAGATAAAAATGTGCACCATAGATGTGGTCCAACCCATCACCCTCCCTCCACCCAAACCTCCCCCCTCCCTTCCCCTTCCTTGGTCCTTTCCTCATAGTCTTGAGGTATAGTTGGGTTATAGCCTTCATGTGAAAGCTATAGTTTAGCTTCATAGTAGGG